>CM050165.1:126794085-126968867 GCA_027410445.1 Discoglossus pictus | reverse complement strand
TTAAAACTGTTGTGGGACGTAGGCAAGGTTCATTTGCGACTTCTGAGTCAGGAATATACCAAGGGTGCGAGTGGGCAGCGCGAAGCTGAGTTGGAGTCACTCCGGGGGGAGGTACTCCATCTGGAGCAGAGGCTGTTCACTTGTAGGGACCAATCCCTGCAGAGCGAGTATGTAGAGAGGAAGGGTGTCCTCTGTGACCTGGAACGACACCAGGCCAAGGGGGCATACGTGTGCAGCCGCTTAGGTTTTCTCAAAGATCTAGACCGCGGCTCGCGCCTCTTCTACTCACTGGAGAAAAAGGGGGGTAACAGTAGGCACATCACCTGTCTTCTAGATGAAGACGGTGCCCCCCTTACAGATCCGGAGAGTATCCGGGATAGAGCCCGGAACTTTTATAAAGAGCTTTACTCTCCGGATCCCATTTCTCCAGACGCCTGCAGGGTGCTATGGGAGGGGCTCCCCACAGTCAGTGAGGGTGTAAGAGAGCGGCTTGATATACCACTATCTTTTCAAGAGCTCTCTGAAGCCCTCCGTGCCATGTCCTGTGAGAAGTCTCCAGGACTGGACGGACTGACTGTAGAGTTTTTCCAATTTTTCTGGGAGACTCTGGGACCTGATTTCCATCTGGTCCTTGGGGAAGCCCTGGAGACCGGGGAGATGCCCCTGTCTTGTCGCAGGGCAGTACTTGCCCTGCTGCCCAAAAAGGGGGATCTCCGGCTTATTAAGAACTGGCGACCGGTCTCTCTGCTCAGCACAGACTACAAGATTGTAGCTAAAGCCATCTCGCTTAGACTTGGGTCTGTGCTGGCAGAATTGGTTCACCCTGACCAGTCCTATGCGATCCCGGGCCGGACTATCTTTGATAGTATCTTTCTGGTCCGGGATCTATTGCATTATTCTCGCAGGACTGGTCTGTCACTCGCCTTTCTCTCTTTAGATCAAGAGAAGGCGTTTGACAGGGTGGACCATGGTTACCTCATAGCCACTCTGCAGGCGTACGGCTTTGGCCCACAGTTTGTGGGCTTTATAAGAACGCTGTACGCCTCAGCAGAGTGTTTACTTAAAATCAATTGGTCCCTAACAGCACCTTTGGTATTTGGACGAGGGGTGCGTCAAGGATGTCCCTTGTCTGGACAGTTATATGCACTGGCCATCGAGCCTTTCCTCTGCCTACTGAGGAAAAGGCTCACAGGGCTGGTGCTAAAAGATCCAGACATGCGGATTGTCCTTTCAGCTTATGCTGACGATGTGCTCCTCGTGGCCCAGGATCCAGTTGATCTTGAGCTGGCAAAACAGTGCCAGGAGGTATATTCAGCTGCCTCCCCCGCTCAGATCAACTGGTCCAACTGCACAGGCCTTTTAGAGGGTAATTTACAGGTAGACTCTTTGCCTCCCACGTTTCGTGACATCACGTGGGAGGCAGATGTCATTAAATATCTGGGGGTCTACCTGTCTGCTACGGACGCTTCCGTCCCAGACAACTGGAGGGAGTTAGAGGGCAGTGTCCTCTCTCGTCTGGGACGATGGAGGGGTCTAGCAAAAATGCTTTCCCTTAGGGGGCGGGCTCTAGTGGTGAATCAGCTGGTGGCTTCTCAGATCTGGCACCGGCTGATTTGTCTGAGTCCGACCCCCGAGTTTGTCACCAATATCCAGAGGAATTTGTTAGATTTCCTCTGGATGGGAAGGCATTGGGTCTCTGCAGGGGTGGCAAGTCTGCCTTTGGTGGAGGGTGGACAGGGAGTAGTTTGTGTGTGCTCCCAGTTGTCCACCTTCCGCCTTCAGTACCTGCAGAGATACTTATATGCAGATCCCTCTCCGCAGTGGTGCGCACTGGCATCCAGCTTTTATCGCCAGTTGCGCAACCTGGGGTATGACAAGCAATTATTTCTGATCAGGCCCGAGGGGTTTGGAAAAGACCTCTCTGTGTTGCCGGCATACTACCAGGAAACCCTCAAGGCCTGGAGCATGGTCTCCGTGACCAGGCAGGGCGTGCCTTTGGGGGATGAAATATTCACGGAGCCCCTGCTATTTAATCCAGCAGTGGGGGCTCCAATGTTACAGTCCCCCAGTATCATCCGCCGCCTTAGTCATGCACGGATGACCCGAGTCGGGGATCTCTTGGAATACGGGCGTTCTGATTGGGTGTCACCCCAGGAGCTTGCGCTCCGTTTGGGATATGTGACGCCCAAAGTCTCAGGGTGCTTGCTCCAGGAGATTAGGGATGCCATCTCCCCCGACTCGCGCACCTTCCTTCGCGGGGCTTTGCAGGCCGGAGTGCCACATGCACCTTTCAACACCCATGCTCCGGCTGTTTGCATTGGACACAAGCCCCGTGTTTCCCCTCAGGCTCCTCCTGTCCCCAACCTCTCAAAGTTGAGGGACATACCCTCGGCATGCTTTCACGGCATGCCGAGGAAGAGCTTATATTCTCTCGTGCTCCATACAGTGCACTTCCTTGCCCTCGTGACCCGTCCCGATACCATCTGGAGGCGGGTCCTACCAGCTGACGAGGGCAAGAGACCCCGGTGGAGGGAACTTTATTCTGATTTAGTTCCACGACTTGAGTTGGAGAGTGCTCCATGGTGCACTGAGCACGGGAGAGTACTTAGCTAAATTCACGGACTCTCCCTCCACTTGTCCATTCTGTGGCAAGGGAGAGTCCGTGTATCATATTTATTTTAGTTGCGCCAGACTGCAGCCCCTCTTGTCACTCTTGAGGGGCCTCCTCCTGCAGTTCTGGCTGCATTTCTCCCCTCACATTTTTATTTTTGGGCGCCCAGTGTCCCGGGGCAATAAGGCCAGGGACCTCCTCGTCAACCTGCTCCTGGCATTAGCCAAATTGGCTATATATAAGTCCAGGAAGCAGTGTTTGATAGGGGGGGTTCCCTTGTCACCTGAGGCCATGTTCCGGGTGCTGGTGCGCTCCCGTATCCGGGCAGAGTACCACCTGGCTTTGTCCACTGGGGGAATGGATGAGTTTGTCTCCCAGTGGGCTTTAGATGGTGTGCTCTGCTCGGTATCCCCCCATCCGGTTTCTTTATCTTTCAACCTCCTAAAATGATTTTTCTTTAGTTTACAGAACAGTTTTTCTCATAATTTTAAAATACACTGTGCCAAGTTCAACCAATCCAGTCTAGTTGGGGTACCAACAGTCCACATTTTACAAAAAAAGAAAAGGCAGAGGCAGGACACCCCGCAGAGGCCGTCGTGGTCGTGGTGCTGTGATTCCCTTTGGCCCTACAATAATGCCCAGTGTTCAGAGGCCAGTTACCCTGAACTTGAAAAGTTCAGAGGACGTAGTTGACTGGCTAATACAGGACACCCAATCTTCTACAGCTTCCGCTTGGAACATTGACGTCCCATCCTCCTCCAGCTTAGCTTCGGGCACCTCTCAAGTTACCACTCACCCGCCTGCCGCCACCACCAACACTAGTACCACAGCCAATTCAATTGATCAGTCAGAAGAGTTATTTACACATCAGTTTGAAGAAATGAGTGATGCGCAACCATTATTGCCAGAGAATGTAGATAACAGGGATATGTCTCAGTCAGGCAGCATTACACACATGTACGTACGATGTGATGATGATGATGATGATGTACCCGCTGCTGCTTCCTTTGTTCAGTTGTCATATACAAGTGAGGCGGGTGATGACGATGACGATGCGTCCGTGGATGTCACGTGGGTGCCTGCTAGAAGAGAAGAAGAACAGGGGGAAAGTTCAGATGGGGAGACAGAGAGGAGGAGGAGACGAGTTGGAAGTAGAGGGAGGTCATCACAACGAGCTAGTGGCACAGTCAGACAGCATGCATCAGCACCCGGGGTCAGCCAGACAGCACGCCAATCAACGCATGCTGTTGCCACCACCAGAATGCCGTCACCGCCGAGCTCAGCAGTGTGGCATTTTTTTTGTGTGTCTACCTCTGACAACAGCGATGCCATTTGCAACCTGTGCCAAAAGAAACTGAGTCGTGGGAAGACCAACACCCACCTAGGTACAACTGCTTTGCGAAGGCACATGATGTCACAGCACAAACGCCAATGGGATCAACACATGAGTACAAGCAGCACACAAACTCAAAGCCACCATCCTCCTCCTGGTCCAGCATCCTTATCCACATCAACCACTGCTGTCCTCCTTGCCCCCTCTCAACTCTCCACCACTCCGTCTCTCGCCTTTTGCTGTTCCTGCTCATCTCCCCACAGTCAGGTGTCTGTCAAGGGCATGTTTGAGCGTAAGAAGCCAATGTCACAAAGTCACCCCCTTGCCCGGCGTCTGACAGCTGGCTTGTCTGAACTCTTGGCCCGCCAGCTTTTACCATACAAGCTGGTGGAGTCTGAGGCGTTCAAAAAGTTTTTAGCGATTGGGATACCGCAGTGGAAGGTACCCGGACGAAATTTCTTTGCCCAAAAGGCAATCCCCAACCTGTACTCAATTGTGCAAAAGGAAGTAATGGCATCTCTGGCACACAGTGTTGGGGCAAGGGTCCATCTGACCACTGATACCTGGTCTGCAAAGCATGGTCAGGGCAGGTATATCACCTACACTGCGCATTGGGCAAACCTGCTGACGCCTGCCAAGCATGGAATGCGTGGCTCTGCAGAGGAGTTGGTGACACCGCCACGACTTGCAGGCAGGCCTGCTGCCACCTCCTCTACTCCTCCTACTCCATCCTCTTCCATAACCTCCTCAGCTGAGTCCTCTTCTGCTGCTGCGTCTTGTTCCACATCAACGGCACCCCCCCAGCTCCCCAGATACTATTCCACATCCCGGATACGGCAGTGTCATGCTGTCTTGGGGTTGACTTGCCCCAAAGCAGAGAGTCACACCGGGCCAACACTCCTGTCCGCCCTGAACGCACAGGTGGATCAATGGCTGACTCCGCACCAACTAGAGATTGGCAAAGTGGTTTGTGACAACGGAAGAAATTTGTTGGCGGCATTGAATTTGGGCAAGTTGACGCATGTGCCGTGCATGGCACATGTGTGTAATCTGATCGTACAACGCTTTGTCCATAAGTATCCAGGCTTACAGGACGTCCTGAAGCAGGCCAGAAAGGTGTGTGGCCATTTCAGGCGTTCCTACACGGCCATGGCGCACTTTTCAGATATCCAGCGGCGAAACAACATGCCAGTGAGGCGCTTGATTTGTGACAGCCCCACACGTTGGAATTCAACACTCCTAATGTTCGACCGTCTGCTCCAACAAGAAAAAGCCATTAACGAGTATTTGTATGACCGGGGTGCTAGGACAGCCTCTGCGGAGCTGGGGATTTTTTTGCCACGTTACTGGACGCTCATGCGCAATGCCTGTAGGCTCAAGCGTCCTTTTGAGGAGGTGACAAACCTTGTCAGTCGCACCGAAGGCACCATCAGCGACATCATACCATTTGTTTTATTCCTGGAGCGTGCCCTGCGAAGAGTGCTGGATCAGGCCGTAGATGAGCGTGACGAGGAAGAGGAAGAGTTGTGGTCACCATCACCACCAGAAACAGCCTTATCAGCATCGCTTGCTGGACCTGCGGCAACGCTGGAAGAGGATTGTGAGGAAGAGGAGTCAGAGGAGGAATGTGGCTTTGAGGGGGAGGAGGAAGACCAATCACAACAGGCATCCCAGGGTGCTCGTTGTCACCTATCTGGTACCCGTGGTGTTGTACGTGGCTGGGGGGAAGAACATATCTTCAGTGAGATCACTGAGGACGAGGAACGGGACATGACTAGCTCGGCATCCAACCTTGTGCAAATGGGGTCTTTCATGCTGTCGTGCCTGTCGCAGGACCCTCGTATAAAAAGGCTGAAGGGGAATGACCTGTTCTGGGTGTGCTCGCTACTAGACCCCCGGTATAAGCAGAAAGTGCCTGATTTGTTACCAAATTACCGCAAGTCAGAAAGGATGCAGCAGGTCCAAAACAAATTAACAAGTATGCTTTACACAGCATATAAGGGTGATGTCACAGCACAAGGGCAATATAACAGGGGAAGAGGTGAAAGTAATCCACCTCCCACGACCACGCCGGCAAGGACAGGACGTTTAAAAGACGTGTTGTTGATGGAGGACATGCAGACCTTTTTCAGTCCTACGCATCGCATCAGCCCTTCGGGATCCACCCTCAGAGAACGACTTGACCGACAGGTAGCAGACTACCTCGCCTTAACTGCAGATATCGACACTCTGAGGAGCGATGAACCCCTTGACTACTGGGTATGCAGGCTAGACCTGTGGCCTGAGCTATCCCAATTTGCAATTGAACTTCTGGCCTGCCCCGCTTCAAGTGTCCTGTCAGAAAGAACCTTCAGTGCAGCAGGAGGTTTTGTCACCGAGAAGAGAAGTCGCCTAGGGCAAAAAAGTCTAGATTGCCTCACCTTTATTAAGATGAATGAGGGATGGATCCCGAAGGGACTGACACTGGGCGATACATTCGACTGAAAAAGGCCTGATGAGATGAGCTGCCTTCGGCTATAAATGGTCCACACGCTGCTGTCTGTTATCTGTGAATGCCGGATGACTTGCGTGAATTATCCGCCACCAACTAGAAGAGGCAATGTTTTATGGCACTTTCTGCCTGGGGAACAAAGGTCAATTTTTCTGGCCGCTGCAACAGCAGCGGCTGCAGCAATATCTAATTTTTGAATTTCAATTTTTATGCCAGAAGGCGTACAGCATGTAATGGAAAAGAAAGCATATTGAACAGTCTTGCATAACACAACAGTTGTGCAAAAATACATATTTACAATGAAGACATTTTGTTAAAATTAGGTGGCTAGGCCTTCTTTTTTTTACTTTTTTGGTTAATACATTTTCTTTTTTTTTACTGTGATTGCAATTTTTAAGAGAAACCTAAGACATGTTAAAACAGACAATAGTAAAGTCCTATTATCTATCATCACTCCAGCAGTAGCTTATTATTTACAATATCTAACCTGCTCAATCGCCCTTGGGTTACCCTAGGGCAGGCTTCAGTAGGCGACCTCTCCTTTCCTCGGATAATTTTGCCGCCGGTTGCTTCTGAAGGGTCTCCTCCAGGGCTCCCCCACTCCGGTCCTTCCCCCCGAGTCGCTTCAACCATTAACAAATGTTTTATTATATTAGGGGGGCACTAAATGGGGATGTTATCCAGGGATCCCAAATTGTCTGGAACTGGGTGATTCTATCCAAGACTACATGGTTAAATCTCTCGTTG
Source organism: Discoglossus pictus (assembly GCA_027410445.1). Lineage (NCBI taxonomy): Eukaryota > Metazoa > Chordata > Amphibia > Anura > Alytidae > Discoglossus > Discoglossus pictus. The sequence goes on along the minus strand of CM050165.1, from coordinate 126,961,685 downwards.
AGCAGTAAATAGTTGATTTTTTTTATTAATTCCTGAAAGTTTTAATTTGGGGTTTTCCAACTACTAGCTATGTGTATTTTTTCTTTCAAAAAATATTTTATTAGGTCAATCTTAAACATTTTAGAAGCTAGTAAGCATGTTTCTTCCCATAGTCTTATGACTGCCGAACACTCCCACCAGACATGAATATATGTAGCCTCATTACCACTGTTCCTAAAACATGAGCTGCTCCGTTTTGGATCCCATTTATTAGCTTAAAAGGAGTAATATATGTCCTGTGTAGGACCTTTATTGAATATAATTTAAAGATCCCCTACTTAAGCCTTGCCAACTTTTATCCCATGTGCTATCTGCCAACTCGGTGCCCAAATCCCTCTCCCAGGCTTTGGTATAGTCTGGTTTGTTTGCCCATGAGTTTTCATTAAATAGTTCATACATGAGGCTAATAATACCAGGCTGAAAAAGGGAATCCCTACATTTTTTGAGTAGCCAGGTGTTTCTTTGGGGGGTTCCCCTACCACTTATCGTATATATAAAATGATGTATCCTGCAAAAATTATAGTGTTCAGCCAGGGGTAAATTGTATCTATCTCTCACCCACTCAAAGTTCATCATTTTGTCGTCATGCCACCATGGACCAACCCAGGTTCTGAGACTTCCACCAACTGAGAGAGCTTTCCGGAAGATGTATCTTAAAGTGGGGATTGGGTACGATAGGGGTAAGATCTGATACCCGAGTGTCCAGTTTTTGTGTCCAGTTCATCTCCGTCCATATTTTTAATGAGTGCTTAATCAATGGGTTTTTCAAGTTTCTCAAAAAAGTATACAGGCCTGGAATCCATATTACTGTATCCCATGAATAAGGTGACATGCTTAAATTTTCCATAAATACCCAGAGCGGCTGATGTGTTTTGGAGAATGCGCCAGAGGAATGAAAGCCAGCTGCGCTGCCTTGTAATACAGTTTGAGATTCGGGTCCCTACCCTCTTTTGACTATGAGGTCGGCCTGATTCAATTAAGGGGGCATAGGTTCTCCATTTAGTATAGCGTTAAACAAAGATGTTAGGTGGGGGGGAAAGCAAGGGCTCAAATTTCTTATAGTACAGATGTGTAAAACCGTCTGGCCCTGGGGACTTGCCAAATTTAAGATCTTGGATTGTAGATTTAACTTCCTCTTGGGATATGTCTAGGTTCAAGCTGTCCAATTGAGGTACAGGTATTTTGTGGACTTCTTGCTGTAGTAGTAAGGACTCTATGTCAGATCTGCTGCAGCGGGATTGGGATGAATATATGGTCTGATCGAAGTTTTGAAATGTTTCTTGGATAGCATTGGGGCTAAAGGAGGTTTGGCCATCAGGTAGTCTAAAGATACCGTATATTATGTCCTTGGGGAGTAAAGACACTAATAATTCCTCCAATAAAATTCTGCTTTTTTTTTTGTGGGCAAGGTCCCTGATTAGCCCCTTGGGTTATCTGTTAAAAAGAGTGGTGCAGAGACTGTGGTGGCTGTTAGCCTCCTTGTCCCTGTGTGGCCGTTTAGAATCCCTGCTGCTGCATGTTTCAGCTTTATTAAGGTGTAATTGTGCAGCGTTTGACTCAAGAAGCTCAAGAAGCTGCCTGTGCTGGGTCAGTTTGGCTTAATTGCTGGGCCCTTTTCCTGCCAAGATGGCGACCGTCAGTCCATGGGCCTCTATGTCTCCTTCACTACCTTTGTCCCCGCTTGTGTGCTTATTTGGGATGGCCCCCTTTTATATCTCCGGCCCGTGGCCTTGTAAGGGTCGCCCCCTCAATCTCTGAGTGTGGATATGCAGGGATGGGGCGTTGAATCAGGCCTACCTTCTTCTCTGCTCGCTGCAAGATCAACAATACCTAATTTTTCAGGCATGTGTACATGCCTAATTTTTCTGGCCTCTGGTGCTGCACTGTGGCTTCAACAACCAAACCCCAAAAAAAGGCACATAACTGGTATTAAACTGATAGGAGTAGTACTAGTTAACACACCACTCATATCTGGTGTAACAGTAGTGTACATTTAAAACCAAAAACATTTTTTCTACTGTAAAAGATTGCATAGCAGTTAGTTGTCTGCAAGCGTGTGTGTCAGACCTACAGCGTCTACTCTATCCAACTTCTGCAAGTGCACAGTGCCACTCATATCTGTTGTCACAGTAGCTTGGATGCATAGTACCGATCTGTCAAAACCTGTAATGATGAATGAGGTCTAGAGTAGCCTGGTTCCCTTTTCCTCTACAGGTTGAGAGCTAATGTTTGGGTGACTCCAGACCAACACATGAGTACAAGCAGCACACAAACTCATAGCCGCCATCCTTTTCCTGGTGCAGCATCATAAGCCACATCAACCACTGCTGTCCTCCTTGCCCTCTCTCAACCATCCGCCACTCCGTCTCTCGCCTTGAGCAGTTCCTGCTCATCTGCCCATAGTCAGGTGCCTGTAAAGGACATGTTTGAGCGTAAGAAGCTAATGTCACAAAGTGCCCCAAAAATGAAGTGATACGACCAACAAAGCATCTTTTTCCATCTCCCAGTTCTAAAAATCCAGGCCTTATACACGCCCCCTGATAGGTAACGTAACAAGTATTAAACTGATAAGAGTAGTACTTACAAACACGTCACTCCTATCTGGTGGCACCTTTGACTGCACGTGCCATGCCCCAAAATTGAAGTGATACGACCAACAAAGCATCTTTTTCCATCTCCTGGTTCTAAAAATCCAGGCCTTATACACGCCCCTTGATAGGTAACCTAACAAGTATTAAACTGATAAGAGAAGTACTTACAAACACGTCACTCCTATCTGGTGGCACCTTTGACTGCACGTGCCGTGCCCCAAAATTGAAGTGATACGACCAACAAAGCATCTTTTTCCATCTCCTGGTTCTAAAAATCCAGGCCTTATACACGCCCCCTGATAGGTAACGTAACAAGTATTAAACTGATAAGAGTAGTACTTACAAACACGTCACTCCTATCTGGTGGCACCTTTGACTGCACGTGCCGTGCCCCAAAATTGAAGTGATACGACCAACAAAGCATCTTTTTCCATCTCCTGGTTCTAAAAATCTAGGCCTTATACACGCCCCCTGATAGGTGCTGTAACAGGTTTTAAACTGATAAGAGTAGTACTACTTAACACACCTTATAATAATGCAGAGAGAGGCAATGCATTGAGAGGAGTCTGAAGAAGAGGAGTCAGAGGAGGAAGGTTGCTTTGAGGAGGTGGAAGACCAAACACAGCAGGTAACGGGCCAGGTTTATTGGCTTTATTGAATCCGATAGAAATATATAGTACAACTGAACACACCACTCCTATCTGGTGGCACCTTAGATTGCACGCGCAGTGCCCCAAATTTGAAGTGGGAGGACCGACCAAGCATCTTTTTCCATCTCCCGCTTCCAAAAATCAATGCCATATACACGTCCCCTAATAGTGGACGTAACAGGGATTAAACCGATAGGAATAGTACTACTTAACAGTACACACCTTATAATAACGCAGACAGAGGCAACGCAGAGAGAGGAGTCTGAAGAAGAAGAGTCAGAGGAGGAAGGTGGCTTTGAGGAGGTGGAAGACCAAACACAGCAGGCGTCCCAGGGGGCTTGTTGTCACCTTTCGGGGACCCTTGGTGGCTGGGTGGTCTGTTACTGTGAAGCGGGTGTAACCCTTACACTACCTGATCCATACAACATCATACCAGATGTTTTAAAGCATGTTATTCCAAACAATTTCGGAATTTTAGGAGATTTATGCCCTTTATGGCTTAAAACCAGACTCTGCATCAACTATGTAATTTTCCGTGGGAGTTTTGCCATGGATCCCCCTCCGGCATGCCACAGTCCAGGTGTTAGTCCCCTTGAAACAACTTTCCCATCACTATTGTGGCCAGAAAATGTCCCTGTGTGTTTTGAAATTCGCCTGCCCATTGAAGTCTATCGCGTCAGCGGTTCGTGAACCAAAAATGTTATGTTCGCGACATCTCTAGTGCAGACTGCTAAAAACACAGACACATTTATTCTCCTGGATCTTAGTAGGAATATTAACATATCTACCTCACATAGGGCCTCATTCAAATTGGGGCCGTAAATCGGACACAAGTCTGCGATTCCTCGCAATTGGGTTATGGCCCGAGTATCAAGTATTGTATTGTGGCGATGTGCCAGCTTGAGAATGTTGTGCCTTTAATCCTCATGTCACTCCATCATTTACAGTGCTTTACAGGGCTGTGTTGAATTTATATTTGCGCTTACAGTGCTCCCAGTTTGCATGCTTGAACCACGAGTTATGGGCTTGCGGACGCGAATAACAAGTTACAGGCTTGGAGGTCATTAAAGCTCATAGGACCACATAGGTCACTAATTAAGCAAATAAAAATGCCATCCTGTACTTGTATTAAAATAAAACGTAATATTAGGTCTTAGAATTAACAGTACAATATTCACCATCACTCAAATTGTCATAAATAACGACTTTATTTCATGTAAATTTTTTGTCATAGAGTCCTACAGCTTCAGCCTCCAAGCCTGGAGGTTCGATTCAACAGTCCTACGGGCATGGAGGTTGAAATACACTATTTTTATTTGCAGATTTGAGAGAAGGGGAATGGTGTGCTATAAATTCTAAGACCTAAAATCAATTTAACTTCTAATAAAAGTACAGGATAGCTTTTTTATTTGCTTAATTAGTGCTACATTTGTAAATAAGAGCGTTGTGGGACCTCTTTGGTGTAAGTAAGCTGCGGTTCGATTTTAGCGATTTACAGGCTTGACAGAAGGGTGATCGTAACATTTGAATAGCGAATTGGGATTTCTTGCGACCACAACTCTCGCGGCCGTGCAAGATCAATGGCTTTAACGGAAGTGAGCAAATCACAAGGGATTTCTTGCGACCACAACTCTGGCGGCAGTAAAAGATCAAAGGCTTTAACGGAAGTGAGCAAATCACAAGGGATCGCAGCTCGAGGCTAGTAACCGGATCGGAGGCCGCAAACTGAATAGCTAAGTAGCTTGCGGCCTCCCCTTTCGGCTACTTATTCCAAAAAAGTAGGATTAAAATTAGGTCCATATTCTATTAAAATAGAAAACATACCGTAATAAACATACTTATAATAATAATATAAATTCATAGCATTGTATTCAAATATTGTGCTGAATATAAAGTTATAGCATTAGTTATTATTATAGGAAAAGACACTTCAAAACATTTTATACTACCATTACATAAAATATTATGGATGGAAAAAGAAATGCTTAGTGAATACTGTAATAGTGATTGTGACTAGTATTGTGACTAGTATTTAAAGGTACGTTTTAGGTAAATGTTTTGTTTTTATAAGTTAATTAATGTATTTTATCCTCTCAAATCTAAAAAGCCTTTTTGATCTCTCCTATGAGAGGTGACATATTGCACAGTTGTGACCTAAGGCCACACCCAAAGGGGAAACTCTTCATACAACTAATGTAATGGTGTTAGCATACAGTGTTGCGTGTCTGCATGTCAAGCTCCTTCCTTATGGGTTTGCTTTAGGTCACGGCAGTGCAGGATGTTAGCTTTCATGAGAGAGAATAGCAAGACAGGGAGAGGTTCCAGAAAATAGGAATCTTTTACTTTTGGGGCTTCTTAGATGTAAGTGGACTATACATTTTATATGGCAAGTACTTTGAGGAGGCTGCAAGTAATTGAGTACAAACAATTTAACAAAACACATAAAAAAAAAGTCTAAAGAGTCTTCAAAATGACAACAGACCCAGAATATGCCAGAAGACTTCCATATTGTGATGACTAGTAATGTGATCAATAGTTACCAGGTTAGAGTCTTGTATATACATTGAAGGACTGTGAAGAAAATTTAGGATGCATCCAGCTCATCTTACTCCATCCCAGACACTTTGATGACTTGGTGGGCAAATTGTTCTTACAAGGGACACACATCAGTTCAATGCATCTCTATTGGAGCACAGGAGAATTAATCACAATGGATGCAACTGAGTAACTTAGGTGTGCTACTGCACTCAAATCTTAAAACTAAAAACTGAAAGATTCAGTAATCCAAACTGTTCCCACCCTCATAGCACAGAGTTGCCTAAGATTGGATTAGTGACTCTACCCTATAGTTCTGTTCCTTTAAGCTATGTTCAAGTACCTGACTTGTTCTGTTATGTTTTCACTTGTTCTTTGTTCTCCAGTCTAAATATTCATTTCCTTTGATATCCATTAAAATACAACCTCAACTTTGCACCTGTTTACACCACATTGTGTCTTCACACGTGGTGACTGTTAAATTACAAAGGCACATTTAAATCATGCATATAAATTATATAATTAGCTTTCAGAAACCTTTTACATATTTTCATATTTATATATTGATTAATCAGGATTCTCATTTTTTCCTAGATAAAACAAAATAAAATATGACATCTGTCATGCTCTAATAAATTTAATTTAGATGCAACTCAACTCTAGAGTTGAATCATTCCATTAAGCTGATTTTAAATGCATTTCTGTCAAGCTATGTTGTAAATTATTTGCAAACTGTTGTATCAACTGTGTATGAGGAACAATGGAGACTGAAAATATTTATTTTACAGAAAAGGTATGCAAGTATGAAATCAGACGTTCATACTTAAGTAATGTATATACTGCCTAAAAGCACCACAAAGGTGTGAAATGGTGGCTTTTTTTGCACTTCATCTAATCATAGAGTAACCAGTCTTCCTCTTTAAGAGGTTATGAAAAAAAAAACATAATGCCCACCTTAGGTCCCCAAAGAAGCCATGCCTTAAGGACTACTGTAGTAAAATAAAATAATACTTGTTTTTCAAGTATGTAGCAAACTAACAATATTAGCAGCTGTGTAAGCCATGGACATAAAACATTTTGGGGGAGAATATCAATTTGAAGACTCTTTTAGGAGTACAAGAATCAGTTGTGTATTTGTTACATCACACCCTGAGTGCTGGATGTGTGTTTGTATTTATCAATAAAGGGAAGGGTGGGAAGGAGCGGACTGGCAGGAGTCTGGGCCCTTTGTTTGATAATTGCATAAGGTTGACATTTGCACCACACATATTTTGTGCAGTAGTGCTTTAACTGGCATAGTCCACCTAAACACAAGTTGCTCTTATAAAAGTACACTTTTCATGGTTGCAATATATGTGTAAATATTGTAGCACTTCCATTTTTTTGTAGTAGGTCTGTATGTTGGGTGATGTACAGTAATGAATGACACAATACTAATTGTAAATGTTACAGTTTAGATATGCTGCTCTAGTGTAAATGGCCCTTTATCTTTTTAGCCAATAGCCACACAGTTCTGAATTTCAAGTGTCAGTAACAGCTTGCAATTCTAATTGCCAGTAGTGAAAGGGATCAGATTTTTTCTTCTCAAACACTGAAAAATAATTGGGAACCAAGTGTAGTCTTTCTATATCAAATAAACCTAATTTTAGGTGGTACTTGTCCTTTAAGATAAAGAGAAGTCTTTTCACTATACTATACGATACCTGATATATAGCAAGCAAAATGTAAACTGTATGCTATTTCACTCCTTGCAATGCACTCTGTAGAGTGTAAAATATTTGGTATTTAATAATTTATACACTGGTAAAATGATTGCTAGTATATGCATTTCTACACATGTTAGGCAAGCTGTAGAGTGTAAAGTGTATATGTTAATTTTATTTCTTCTTATCTATTCCACTCTATTGCAGAGGAATTTCTCTTGTGCCAATGGCTGTACAGGCTTTCAGACAACGTATTACTGTTAGTATTAGTTGCAAAGACAACAGTGTAGTATGTGACGTATGGGCCAGAAGACTTGGAGGACCTGCCTTCAATCACTGACCTTATACAGATAGCACATAATTAACACTAACTCACATTGCATTATGAGCTAAGCTAAAGATACACTAAAACTGAAGATAAGATCCCAAGAGAGTTGTTATTATGAGTTTCTCATTCTCAGATTCGTACATTTTTACCTATTTTGGCTTATAGCAAAACCTTTAGAACCTACCTACAGGTTGCCATGATTAAACCCCTTACTCAGTCTTGGCAAGTTAGTAGCATCCGACTGTCGAATGTCCACTGCAATAGAAATAAACTTCTGGGCTTCACTTGTTCTCCTGTGTAGACTTGTCATTTAAAAATTGCATTGACTTTTGGGCTGAATATTTCTTCTCTGAAATGACATCAGTGTTTCTTCTTTGTTTCTCTTGTTTTCCTAGGGTTGAGTGTATCTCAGAAAGACAACCTGCACTAGTCCTAAAATCTGAAGACCTATGAAACTTCGGAAGGAGGTTATCATTAAACAACTCAACTGTTGAATTCATCTACTCCTCCTTTGGGCGGATATAAGTTTCAACAACGGGACTCTCATGCATTGAGTACGATATTCAAAGGTTATGTTCATAAATGCAATTGAAAATAAATACAATTTATTATTACATTTTAAGAAAAGGTTATTATGGTAATATTTTCAGTCTAGAACTTCAATTTCATACAAACATGTCTACTCTTCCAAGTATTTGAGAGTTATAATATAGGATGTGTGTTCAGTGGTGTGGTCTAAAATTGATTAAGTGAGGTTGATTTTATGCTGCTATCATTGTATCCTGTTGTGACCTTGCGGCAGTCTCCATTTATGTAATATGAGTGTGTGTGAGGTCATGAGGTCATCATAACTAGCTGATGGTATTGTTTTTTCATGACACTGCATATTCATTTATATGATATTTTAAAATCACACACTGTACACAATTCAGAACCGCCATGAGGTGATCCAATGAATTAACTTTAATTAATTTTAATTTGGCAGTCTTTATTAACTAGATTTCATTATAACCTTATTTTGCCAGTATGGGACCTAAATGATGATTTTTTTATTTTTTTATGTAGTGTAGTGAGTGGGGTTGGTCCTGGGCAAGTGTTTCTTCCCATGGTCCTCCATCTGGTCCCTTTCCTATTCCCTTGAACCTTTCACTGCATCCCTGGATCTTCATCTCTATTCAGTGATACCTGGGTTAACAGAAAGCTTAGTGCAACAGAAATGAGGTCCCTACTCCAAAGAGCTTACAATCTAGAACAGGGGTGTCAAACTCGGTCCTGGAGGGCCACACCCATGCCTAGATTTGTGGATATCCTTGCTACAAGCAGGTGAGACTATTGCTTCTGCAGTCATCCTGACTGACTCACCTGTGCACAGAAAGGAAATCCTCAAATCCAGGGTTGGGTGTGGTCCTCCAGGACCGAGTTTGACACCCATGATCTAGAAGGTAAGGATGGGGTGTGAAACATGAGGATGACAGGTGCAGTAGATGCAGAAGCTGGGTCCGATAAGGGTTTTGTAAGAATGGCTATAATTATGGCGTGTTTTAAAGATGATATAGAAGTTGAATAGGTGCGAGAGTGTTGGAATATTTGTGGTAGAGAGAGAAGGGATTATCTGTAATGGAATAGAATCAAGTGGACAAGTTGTAAGGTGATAGGTTGATATGAGACCAGAGACTTTATCTTAGTTACAGGGTCAAAGAATCAATTTTAGATGTGAGATCGGTGAAGGATAAATGCTGTGTATTATCGGTTTGTTGGGAGTGTGTGTTTGAGTCATGTTGAGAGGAGAGTTAATTTCAGATGTTATCAATTTTATTTTTAAAGTGGCTGACAAAGTATTCAGCTATGAGACCATAAAGTTCAGATGAAGAGAGTGTTGAATGTAGCAAATAGATATTTAAGTTGGGAAGACAAAGTTGATATTAATGATGAGAAGTAGTGTTGTTTGGCAAGATTGAGGGCAGAGAAGTAGGAGCGCAGAATAAACTTGTAACGAAGAAAGTCTGCAGAAGAGCGAGATTTCCTCCATAGTTGCTCGGCAGTGCAGGAGCACTTCTGTATATTTGCATAGTGTTCCGTGATTGTGGAGTTGAAGTTATTGAAGCATCTTGTACTTTGAGGGGAAAATATCAGGGCAGGTAAGACTGGTGAAGGGACTGAAAAGGGGTTGTATCACATTGATAAACTTCTGTGGGGAAAGTATTTGGAGTTTCTGTAGGTTCTGGTGGAAGGAGTTCCAGGTTCCATGTTCTGGTGGAAGGGCAGTGAGTGAAAGGAGTAGTGAGGTTAGGAGGTGCTGGTAAGATAGAGGGATTGGGGAGATAACAAGTTTGGATATTGTGCAGAGGTTGGTAAAGATAAGGTCAAGGGAGCGTCTATCATGGTGAGTTGAAATAGGCCAAGGGAAGAAGTAAGTGAAAGCAAGTTCACGGCTTTAGGTGATGTGGGTGTGTCAGTGGCAATGTTAAAATCACCCAGAATATGTGTAGGTACATTAGAGGAATGCAAATGAGGGGGCTAGGTAGCAAAAAGATAAAAAACTGAGAAGATGGTCCAAGGAGCGATAGATCACAGCAACTTACAGATAGATGTGTGTTCAAATGCAGATAGTTGACCTTCGAACGACAAAAATTGGAGGGTGTACCGGCAGTATGCAGTTAAATGTGCAGTGGGAAGAAAGTAATAATACCACACCATCACTCTGCTTTTTTCTATTCCTAAGTGAGTGTCTGAAGTGAAAACCATTTTATGAGAGTGCTGAAGGGAGGCAATGTCTGATGAGGTATGCCAAGTTTCTGTGATATCCAAAAGATTAAGGGAATTATAAATAAATAGGTCATGAACTGATGGGTGTTTATTGCAGATAGAACATGCTTTCCACAGGGCACATGGTAAGGGCAACAGAGATGGTTTGTGACGGATATACGATTATGGTTCTTTCAGGTGTTGGCTGCCATGTGGGCGCTGTAGCTGGGAATTACTGAGGGGCCTGGGTATGGGTAGATGTCTCCAACAGCCAGTAGAAGAAATAATGAGAGTGAGTGGAGATGCTTTTGAGTTTATAGGGAGGGAGGAGAGAGTGACTGGAATAAGGAGAAGAACAGAAGAGTCTGAAACAGCGGCAGGAGGTTGAAAAGAAGAGGAATGAGGAAACATTGTGACACAATCTGTGTAACCAAAAAAGCAACAAAACGTGGGGAATAATAAATAAAGTTTACTTGCCTTGTTAGAGGGGAAGTGCATTCAAGACCGGTTTAATTCCTATATGGTTCCAATTGCTACACTTTAGAATGTTCACTTAAGATATCTGTAGACATCTTGTAATGCCCCAGTTGTGAGGTTTAAACCACAGACTGGTAAAATCACATATATAGTTGTGAGCAGGCGAGCCAGCCAGAGCCGTTCCTTGCCAGCAACTGCGACCCTCGCAAACTACGACCAACTGCGACCCTCGCAAACTTTACCTCGCAACGCAAAAAACATACGAGACAAGTTACCACACAATATGACCTCGCAAAAATCGCAACTTGCGAACATGACAAAATTCAAAACACAATAAATACACACAGGTATGTGCTGTATACCTACAGCAAGAGGAAGCATCCAGGACCTAAAAAAAAACAACTTACACCTTCATTTAACTAAAAATAACAGAGTTTAGACACTAAAAAATTCTCTAAGCGTGAGAAAAAATGGCCGCCGAACAAAACGAAAACGAGGCTACAGCACTCTAAACACGCAAAACACCACAACAAACTCGCAAAACACCACAAAAGACCTACAGATATTCCGCTAAGACGCATACCACACATTACCCGCCATTTTACGACAATGCGGAAGTACACGACTACGCTAACGGTTTGGTCTCGCCCACGCACACTATTACACTGCACACATTCACCACGCTTACACAGCAGCTCCACACCACTAATGCTGCAGCAACATCAAAACAGATTGCCAGCTCTTCAACACAATGCTTCAAAATAGGTAAAGTATATTCATTTATTAATGTATTATATATTTCATTATTATACACCAAACAGCATTAGCTACCTTACAATTTTATTGCCGTCATTTTTTGACGGGCAATTCGCTAGTGACTATATAAAAAGCTGTCTGTGCCTTATCATGAAAACCAGAATTTGAATACACTGAATTGTTGTAAGCGACAGGTAGTAAACTATCATGTACATGAAATAGATTGTGCAAATAGACTGGTTATACATAAGACAAAATATCAGAATATACACTTAAGCAGGTAAGGGTATGTTTCTAAGGGTAAGGGTATGTTTCTGATACAAATCATAGAAGATATTTTTTAAACCTATGAGACTTGAAATAATATGATGTCACAGCCATTCACTAGATCCACCAGTATCTTTCAATATCAACGTTTTTGTATATATAAGGACTGGATAGAAATATATATTCTGTAGTTAGCTGCACAAAATAGCCACTGCATACTACTGACACGTGACTGTATATTTTGGAATTTCTTTTCCAGCTCTGAGATTGGCATTGGCTTATCCATTACTTTAGATTTATGGTTTTGTGACATTGGCTTGCTTGTTAGACCTGTACTCCTGTTCTTGGTCTTCTATGCCCATAGGACTGCTCATTTGTCTACTCTTTTGTCTCAGGCACCCTGATATTTTTCTTAAACTCAAGCCCTACTGGTCTCTTCCCTCTAGCGCTCTGTCATTGCAGCTACATATAGATTGAACGGTAATTTGTTTAATTTCAGAGAATTGAGAAAAAATAATAATGTTTATTAGGAACTATGGCTTCCTTGTACTTTTTAAGACAGGCCATATTGGTTTCTGATTTAATATCAGAAAAACATACAAGGAAAATCTCTGTTATCACTTACCTCCTTAAACAACATAAAAACATAATTTTCTAAATCCCTTACCATGACTCCAGCTGACAATTCCTGCTTGTAGAAATAACTGTGTTTGACTGCATTTTGCAACTTCTTAAACATTGCTTCTTTTAATATTTGAAGATTACAGTGTTCTATACTAATAATAGGAATTATAAGGATAAAACTGTTTTTTTCAAATAATCTCAGCAATATTGCATTTGATTCTATCACAGTTCCTCTCTTTTTGTTTGCGGCTATAATGTAATGTATTGTGAATGTTGGTAAACAAATCTATGTTAATAAAAGAAAATCTGGTTCTGCAGTAAAATTATATATATGTCTACATTCCCAGCAATACATTTTCTTTAATATACAGTTGTTGTTTTCCAGTGTATGCTTCCTTTAATAACATGCCTCTCCATTAATCTTGTTTAATGATTAGAACAAATAAAAAGACACATTCTTCTACTTGTGACATTTTTATTGTTGTTACTGTTTGATTTATCTTTTAATTTTGAATGTCTCTTTATCAAATATTTTATAAGACTGAGGGAAAATATAGCTTCATGTGTCACCTTAATCATATTCACTACATGTAGTACATATAGAGTAATGTAAAGCCAGCAAATCAAAACAGAGCAATGGGAGATTCATTGAAAACATGTAGTACAGTATTGGTGTTTCTGATAAGTGGTTGTTAGTGTCGGTTTTTAACTGATTGCTCTTTTTTCTCTTAAATTTCTTTTTTGGAACAATGGATGCAATGTTAATTTCTTAGTATGTTTAGGAAATAGTGAGTAATATCTATTGATATCTATACTTCTTTGGTGATTCATGAATGTTTGTAAGCGCTTAGATACCATTTTAGAGCTTTCTGCAAAGATGTTTAATTTATAGAAAATTTACCATGGAAACAGCATAATTTATTACATTTTCATTGATTTTTCCATTATATATCTTACAACTCTTAAAATCTGCAAGTTACAAAAAATATTCTATCTATTTAAACGCTTGCCTCACTGGAGAATCCATAAACATAGAAGCCTATTAATGCTTACTTACAGGCCTCTATGATGATGCCTTGGCAGCTCTTACATGGTGTCATCGCATATTATTGTTTCTCAGGTATCCAATAAGTATTTTCAGATTGTGGCATTTATTAAATAACAGCACATTGGTGCATGACACTTTAAATAAAAAAAACAACACAGTTATAAAGAATACTTGCATGTGTGACCACTAATATATTTTATGCACATCACCTCGTCATTCATTGCGTGGTGTGTGCGACTGAAGGCGCTCATCGCCTGCGAGCCTCACGTAGTGAGGTGAGCTGTTAACTCGCAACACTTAGGCGATGAGTGCTGAATGCACTCATCACCTGCGAGCTTCGCATAGCGAGGTGAGCCATTAAGGCACTAAAACTCACAGCACAGCAATTAGGCGATGAGCGCCAAAGGCGCTCACTGCCTGTGAGGCGAGCAGTGGGGGCAATGAAACACGCACGACTTAGCCTACAAAACACTTAGGAAACGCGCTATCCCCTTACAGACTTGTTAAATTGCCATTTGCCCAATTGAATAGGGCTCTATATAAGCGCATAGCATCTTTTTTGAAAATACGTTTTTAGTTACTGAAGAGCTTGCTTTTGGATAGAAGTTCATAAACTAAACACTTCTGTAAAAAAAATATATGCTATGTGCTTATATAGAGCCATATTCAATTGCCAGATTCGCAATTTAATAAGGCTGTTAGGCTGCAAGCTGTTGACGAATGCGCAACTTAGAAAAAAAAACATTACGAGACACGGGACTTAGAAAAAAAAAAATACGAGACATGGGACTTACGATGTAGGAAATATATGAAGTAGGAAATATATGAAGTTAACGGCCGAACCGCGAAAAACAAAATACACCAAAAACACCAAAAAAACACACACACAGCACGGGGAAACAGCCAGGAGGTCTGGAAGTGAGGTGGAACGCAAATGTAAGTCGATTTACAAGAGTTGCGGCACTCGAAAATTGGCTGTGCAAGAAAAAAAATGGCGGACAAAAAAAAAATGAAGACGAGGCTACACGACCCTGGACTGCTAAACGACCCTGGACGGGCAGGTGGCTAGTTGTATATAATGCATTAATTTATCATTAGTGTCAAGCAACTAATTTAAGTTGATAACTACATGTATACATATACTGATATTTAAGTACCTTCAAATGGCTTCCCTCTTACATAGACCTAAGTATTGAACTGGACATTAATGTGAAATCCCTATTCCTATTATGTTCAAGAAATACAGATTTCCATCATGTACCAACGATAATGTTAATACATTCTGTGCTGGACAAATCTATGACAGATATATGGATAGATTGATAGATAGATATATAAAATGCGCCCCCCTGATGACGTCAGCACGACACTGACAAACGTACGCCGGGGTTGCATCTGAGAACGCGTTTGACTGTTTCCCTGAGTGCAAAGCCTGCATGTAGAAGCTTAACCTGCGTTTGGTTTGACCTATAGGAAAGCTTTAATGGAAAGTTGAAGTGATCAGGTCTGATTGGAGAAATAGCATGTGGGGATGGGATGCTCTTCACACATTTAAGTAATTTATTTCTAAGACCTCTATAGTATGCATATTCTTTTTTTATTTCTGTCTAATCTTTGTTAGTGTCATCATCTTAAATAGATAAGGAGATTGCACAGTTTGCTGCACTCAGTAAATCCCCCCTTTTCTCACAGAAGTATATGTTATAGGGCTTGAGCATTAGCTACAATGTTTAGTTCTAACTTGTCAGCTCCTGTGAGTGATTTATATGGAGTCTGTCTGGGAGTCAGCAGTTTTGGGTGTGTTTTGCTTTTATTAATGTATAAAACATCAGGCGCTACATCAGTGAGACCGGCTTATTAAGCCCTTTTAATCAATAGCTGAGCAATAGCTGGTGCTAAGCACCACACTACTCTTTTCTAATGTATAGATAGATAGATAGATAGATAGATAGATAGATAGATAGATAGATAGATAGATAGATAGATAGAGTGACACTGGGCCCCATACCATCCACCTGAGCAGAAACAATCCCACCTACCCTGTCCTCATTCACCTATATATCATTTGTGTTAGACAAGGATATATACATACATCATTTAACATTTGGACTTTGGCACTGGGTGCTTTGTATAAATAAGCGCCTTTTCTTTAAATAATGACTCATGGTTATCTGATACTGTATATGATGGTTGTCCATCATTACCAGCTATAATTATTGAACTAATTTAAAATAACCAGATAGACACACCAATATCTTTGAACAGTAGCAAAGGAAGAAATGAAGAGGGAACGTTGAGATGGATGCACAGGTGAGATGATGAGATAGAGGATGAGATGAACAGTGGATATAAAAAGTCTACACACCCCTGTTAAAATGTCAGGTTTATGTGCTGTAAAAAAATGAGACAAAGATAAATCATTTCAGAACTTTTTCCACCTTTAATGTGACCTATAAACTGTACAACTCAATTGAAAAACAAACTGAAATCTTTTAGGTAGAGGGATTGCGAGGGCATCTCCTGTGCACAGCCCTCTTCAGATCACCCCACAGATTTTCAATCGGATTCAGGTCTAGGCTCTGGCTGGGCCATTCCAAAACTTTAATCTTCTTCTGGTGAAGCCATTCCTTTGTTGATTTGGATGTATGCTTTGGGTCGTTGTCATGCGGAAAGATGAAGTTCCTCTTCATGTTCAGCTTTCTAGCAGAAGCCTGAAGGTTTTGTGCCAATATTGACTGGTATTTGGAACTGTTCATAATTCCCTCTATCTTAACTAAGGTCCCAGTTCCAGCTGAAGAAAAAAAGCCCCAAAGCATGATGCTGCCACCACCATGCGTTACTGTGGGTATGGTGTTCTTTTGGTGATGTGCAGTGTTGTTTTTGCGCCAAACATATCTTTTGGAATTATGGCCAAAAAGTTCAACCTTGGTTTCATCAGACCATAACACCTTTTCCCACATGCTTTTCTGAGACTTCAGATGTGTTTTTGCAAAATGTAGCCTGGCTTGGATGTTTTTCTTCGTATGAAAAGGCTTTCATCTTCCCACTCTACCCCATAGCCCAGACATATGAAGAATACGGGAGATTGTTGTCACATGAACCACACAGCCAGTACTTGCCAGATATTCCTGCAGCTCCTTTAATATTGCTGTAGGCCTCTTGGTAGCCTCCCAGACCAGTTTTCTTCTTGTCTTTTCATCAATTTTGGAGGGAGCTCCAGTTCTTGATAATGTCACTGTTGTGCCATATTTTCTCCACTTGATGATGACTGTCTTCACTGTGTTCCATGGTATATCTAATGCCTTGGAAATTCTTTTGTACCCTTCTCCTGACTGATACCTTTTAACAATGAGATCCCTCTGATGCTTTGAAAGCTCTCTGTGGACCATGGCTTTTGCTGTGGGATGCGACTACGAAAATTTCAGGAAAGACCAACTAGAGTAGCTGAACTTTATTTGGGGTTCATCAGAGGCACTTTAAATGATGGCCGGTGTATGTTGACTCATATTTAACACGATTTGGAATGTGATTGCTTATTTCTGAACACAGCTACATCCCCAGTTATAAGAGGGTGTGCAGACTTATGCAACCACATTATTTGTCTCCCATCCCCCTAAAAGATTTCAGTTTGTTTTTCAATTGAGTTGTACAGTGTATAGGTCACATTAAAGGTGGAAAAAGTTCTGAAATGATTTATCTTTGTCTAATTTTTTTACAGCACAGAAACCTGACATTTTACCGGGGTGTGTAGACTTTTTATATCCACTGTAAGTGTGAGATGGATGAAAGACAATCATGATCTTGTAAAAAGTAAAGGGGGGCTGTGCAAGTTTAAAGGAGAATCAACAATATGGTGGGAGGGACGAAAAATAATTTGAAATGGACTAGTAGATGAGTAAATTTGATGTGATGGTAAGAGAGAAGATGAGGAAGAGATTGGATCATAATATGGAATGAGGTAAGAAGAAGGTCTGGGTGGCAGAATGAAGAGAACTGAAAATCAGATGGGTAGGCAAAAGGGCTTCAAACTCAGAGAGTGAATGCACAGATGAATTATTGGATGGTACTGTTAGGATATAAATGAGGGGAGTGAGAGAGGAATGCAAAAGAGATATCATTTTGAGTAAAATAAACAGTAAAGCTAAAAAAAAATATGTACATACGTATTTCAATATTTAACTTAATGTACTTGCCTTTACTCTTTTGCTTTAGTATCTGTATGTTAACTTATTACCCATCAAAAAACACACTAACAGAGAGGAAGAATATATATGAACAAACAAAGGATGTCAGTTGTGAGGAGGAAAGAAGATGGAATAGAAAGAGAAAAGGAATTGGGTTTTGAGATAGGGATAGTAAGGAGGAGAACACAGATAAACAGAGTTGATGACATAGCAGGTACAAATGAGAGCAGAGTATAATTTAGATGGGTGAAGAACAGAGGATATCATGCTAGGAGCAGTGAGGTGTGAAGATAAATTCAGATAGTGATGTTAAAATTGAGGCAGTCAAAGGAAAGGTCCAGTTGTTCATCGAAAGAAAATTGAAAGAAACGAATATGGAGAAAAGTTAAGTGGATTAGAGAAATGGAGAGAAAGAATGAAGAATATTGGAGAATATATGACACAAAGGAATAAAGATAGAAAGTGAGAATGAGGGAGGAGATAAAGAGGTGCATAACTTAAATGAGAGAAAAAGAGAGGTGAGAATGAAAGAAGGGAAGGAAGAAATTATATGTAATTAGAAAAGAATGAGTGATGAGATATACATTCTGAGGAGGCTAGGAAGAAATAATTATATGGAATGGAATGGGTTTAAGTTTATAGGAGGCATAGAAAATGCAATAGAAAAAAAGTAGAGAAGAGATAATGATAACGAGTAGGAAAAGATGACTCACTTAAATCCTCTCATTTTCTGTACAGAGGAACCACGCCCTTTTCTCAGCACTAAGCTACTATCTTATGCTGTTCTCTAGATAGCTGATGGCAGTTATTGCTTTTAAATCAAACCTGCCACTTTCATCAATGCTCACTCCCAGTTGAACATCACTGAATTTTTCCTTGGGTCTCATTTTTTTCACTTTTCTTCTATAAAATAAAACAATGGAACATTTACATAGGCCATCCCTGAATCAATCAGCAAGCAGATTGGAGAGTGCTGAGGGAGATTAGTGGGCTGTATAGGAGTGGGAGGGTCTACAGGGTTTCAGCAGGGGTACCAGGGTGTCTACTTCCCCAGTCAGGTGTCGACTTTCGTATAGCAGCAAGGCTCTCCAGGGGGTTGAGACGGTGTCTCCACTGGGGAAGTTGGCTGCCTGGGAATCCACGGAGTGACCCCACCAGGTGTCAGCTTATATCTTCACCAAACTGTCCACAAACAAAATGCTCCATTTGAAACCATTTTGACTGGCCAGTGTACCACTGAAATGGTAGTCCTCTTGTTTTAATAGATTTTTATTAAGCCATAAAATATTTCTCTACCCTTTTTGCCGTACCATTTGCAATCTTCACATAGATAGCAAATTCTCACAATACAATGACAGTCAAATAATAATAATAAATAATAAGGGCATAAGTGAGCTAAAAGAGTTTGCTTTCAGAGTGGGTTATCATGCCCATGGAACTAACCTATTAAGGTTAGTTTGTTCTCTAATTGAGTACCTCTGACTTTGTTGTTTTCTTTATGCAATTACCCTTAGGGATTCATCTCCCAAAGAGGTATAAGGGACTCCAGATGTGGACCCCTTGCTCACTGTGCTTTAGGGAGTTCAGCTACACCTCACTGACGAGGCCCAATGAAGGCCAAAACATATGTCTGGGGTTTGCTGTTTCTCCTGTTCAGGGTAGAATTGCCTGGTATTTCGGGGCTGGGTCATTCTTCTGAGTGGGACCAGACTGATATACTACAGGATATTTCTCCCTGTGAAGGGCACAAGTGCTCTAAAAGAGGTTGCTCTCAGAGTGGGTTATCATGTCCATAGAACTAACCTTTTTAAGGTTAGTTCATTCTCTGATTAAGCACCTCTGACTTTGTTGTTTTGTCAGTCAAATAATAATGTGCAAATATGTATGTATATGTTGTTTGTCTTAGGTAGTCAAGGTAATTCCTTGTGTAGCACTATAGAATATTAAGATTCTCTATGGACAAACTATAATAACAGTATTTATAATAATAAAAATAACAGCAACAGAAAAGGGATGGATGAAAAAATTAAGATTTTATAGAGAGTTGAGGAAAGATAAGAGTAAGGGATGGAGAGCCATTAAAAGGCAGAGGAAACTGATTTGCAGTTTGATGACTCTGTGTTTATAATACATCAATTCATATACCAAGGTTCTCCAATATTTAATCTGATCAAGAAGTGCTGAATTTACATATTAAACCAGAGTTAAAACCAATTTCAATTAAAACAGTTTTACAATACCATCTATGTATGTATATGGTTTTATAACACCATCAGTCTGTCAATATTCCTTCAATAATGACATTTTTTGATTGTAGATTTTACTTCATGGCCAGAGAAGCACCTTCATATTTGGAAAGTATTGGGTGATCTTACCACATACAAATTATTTATAGTGCAGACATAAAAATCTCATTTCTGCGAATTGCTCTGCAAAATCATACAAAGCCACAAGTGCAGTGAATCCATTAAATCTACTCAAATTATATCCATTCTAGGAGATTTGTTTTAAGACATCTGAGCTCTTAAAGCATGCATTATGATGAAACATCTGATTAAACATCTATGTAAATAAAGCAAGGTAATTATTCACATTTGCTGTAATGTTTGTGGATAGGATTTGCACAGAAGTGTTGCAGATTGCATGGATGAGTCACACATTTCTACTGCTGAATATTGAAAGCTTTTATAGAGGACAATTACATAACTAATTTCCATCTTTAATCATAATGATTATGAACTTCATAATGCCTTCACCCTTACTTAAGCAACAAATCTCACAAAAAGCAAAGTTACACTTTGTTTCTCTATTTTCCTTTTATTTAACTACATTTACTCATCTATATATATATATATATATATATATATATATATATATATATATATATATATATATAAATATAAATATATATATGTAAAATATATCTGATGTAAAATTCTTTACCTACTGAAAAAAAAACATCAAGCTCATCAAGTAAAACAGTAGACATGATGTTGTCATATGCAGCAGCATATAACAATAATGACCATAGAAATAAAAGATAACCATAAAACCATCTCATAGGCAAGGGCAAAAGCAATTAATCATATAACAAGTAGTTGCTACTGTACAAGTATACACACTGTGGGCTGTATTTCTTCTCCTGAGGCATTTATAGTTATATTTATTATATGTTTGTTCCTGCATCAAAAGCTGTGTGCGGTGGATACAAATATCTTGGTGAAACTTGTGATTCAACCGGAAATTTTGTTTGGAAACACAACCCTCATCCTTTATGACTCCCTCCAGGCTTACTTGAAGTACTTTACTAATAAATGGGAAGACTTGAACATTCATGATATAGGAATAAGAGGAATACAAATGAAAGGTTGAAGAGATGGAGTAAAAAGAGAGAGTTCTGTCTGAAAAGGTCTATAGGTAAAGAGTGACCAGGAGTGAGGGGTATGTTGTGTTATCTTCCTAGTGTAGCAGTCCCTGAACTGCAATATACATTATGCTACAGCATAATATATATAAACTAGCGACTAGCAATAACAGCAATAACATTTGAAGGCTGGCAATGCTGTTTGCCATACAATCCAAGGCTCTCCAACCTCTAACTGGCAAGCCTTGTGATGAGTGCCTTCGGTGCTCATCGCGATCCCTTGCAGACGTCATCCAACTCACCACTTTCGTGCCTCGCAATAAGCCCCTTTGGCGCTCATCGCAAGTCCTGCCATGAGCGCTAATTGGAGATGTCGTACAACCCACCATTTTCATGCTGAGCACCTTTGGCGCTCATTGTGAACCTCTCCCCACTCTCTGACCCCTGTGTCTGGTTATCCTGTGTTTTTTCCCCTTATTTCCCTCCCCTGTGTCTCTTTTCACCCTCTCCCCCCTCTCCCTCCCCTGTGTCTTTCTCCTCTCTGTCGCTGTTCAAGTCTTATGTGCCTCGCGATGAGCGCCGTTGCTTGTATTTTCAAAGTCTTGTAAGGCTTCCGCCTCGTTGTCAGCCATTTTGAAAACATTTACGTCTTAATGGCCACCATTTTTTTCCTCGCTTAACCGATTTTCAATCTCCCAAAAACGCCAATTAAGCCTCAAATTAGCTTGCAACCTCACTTACAGGCTCCTTGCCTCTCCCCCTTTGCTGTGTGTGAGGTTGTAAGTTTTTTTTTTTATTATTAACTGGCTTTTGGTGGTCTTCCAACAGCTTCTGAGTTACAAGCTTGAAAAAAATATCATCCATTGAAGTCATAATATTTTAAAAGTTTTGCATGCCTCGCGATCAGCGCCAAAGTCCTAAGGCCTTCGGCGCTGACTGCTGGCATCGTCATGAGCACCTTCAATCTGTTTTCATCCTCCATCAGTGGAGTGTCCTCTGGTAGATGACCCTTAAAGGGACCCTGAAAGGCCACAATTGCGCTCTTTGCTGCAAAGTGGTGCGGGCCTCGCGCTCATCACAAGGGCTGCAATGAGTGCCTTCAGCGCTCGCTATAAGCACCTATGGCGCTCATTGCAGCAAAGTCGTGCAGGCCTCACGATGAGCGCCTTTGGCCCTCATTGTGCATGCACAAGCCCTTAACATTTAACATTGCATGACCAACATTTGTAACTTACCACAACTATTATATGTGACTAGCGTATTGCCCGTCAAAAAATGACGGCAATCAGATGTGTATGTTTTAAAAGTTGTTTAGTTATTAATATACATATGGAATTGTAAGGTAGCTAATGTTGTTTTCTGTGTACTACTGAAATATAGAAATCAAATTAATAAATTAATTTACGTATTTTTATGCATTGTGTTGAAGAGCTGGCAATCTGTGTTGATGCTGCAGCAGCATTAGTGGTGTGGAGGTACTGTGTAGTGATGTCGCGAACCTAAAATTTTTGGTTCACGAACCGCGAACGCAAACCTCCGCAAATGTTCGCGAACCGGCGAACATCGGCGAACCGCCATAGACTTCAATGGGCAGGCGAATTTTAAAACCCACAGGGACTCTTTCTGGCCACAATAGTGATGGGAAAGTTGTTTCAAGGGGTCTAACAACTGGACTGTGGCATGCCGGAGGGGGATCCATGGCAAAACTCCCACAGAAAATTACATAGTTGATACAGAGTCTGGTTTAAGCCATAAAGGGCATAAATTACCTAACATTCCTAAATTGTTTGGAATAACGTGCTTTAAAACATCAGGTATGATGTTGTATCGATCAGGTAGTGTAAGGGTTACACCTTACATGACTGGGGGTCTATAGGTGACATTAGTACTGACCTTTATCTGACTGGGTGTCTATAGAGTGACATTAGTAAGAGTGACATTAGTAATGACCTTTATCTGACTGGGTGTCTATAGAGGGACATTAGTACTGACCTTTATCTGACTGGGTGTCTATAGAGTGACATTAGTACTGACCTTTATATGACTGGGGGTCTATAGGTGACATTAGTACTGACCTTTATCTGACTGGGTGTCTATAGAGGGACATTAGTAATGACCTTTATATGACTGGGGGTCTATAGGTGACATTAGTACTGACCTTTATCTGACTGGGTGTCTATAGAGGGACATTAGTACTGACCTTTATATGACTGGGGGTCTATAGAGGGACATTAGTAATGACCTTTATATGACTGGGGGTCTATAGAGGGACATTAGTACTGACCTTTATCTGACTGGGTGTCTATAGAGTGACATTAGTACTGACCTTTATATGACTGGGGGTCTATAGAGTGACATTAGTACTGACCTTTATATGACTGGGGGTCTATAGGTGACATTAGTACTGACCTTTATCTGACTGGCTGTCTAAAGAGGGATATTAGTACTGACCTTTATATGACTGGGGGTCTATAGAGGGACATTAGTACTGACCTTTATCTGACTGGGTGTCTATAGAGTGACATTAGTCCTGACCTCCTGCTGCAGTATTATTACTCCCAGTACTCCCAGGCTTGCTACTATTAGATATAATAACCTCAGTTTCGTTTCCTTATCTGTTGGTAACATCAAAATATGATTATTAAATATTTCATATTTGTTTGTTTTTTTCTCCCAAAGTGAACCCCTTTGTGTGTGTCCCACAGATGTGGCGTTTCCGCTCTGCGTATGTTGGATTTGCACCGCTCAAAAAGTATGAAAAGAGATCCCCCCCCCTTGAAGCCCATTAATGACATAATCAGTAAATTGTATGTAACAGATTCCAGTGTTTAGGGTTTATGACCCAATACTGCGATCATATCACTTATGACAAAAATCCTTATTTGTCGTTTTATTCAGACGCGCGTGCATCTTTGTGTTACATTTCCTGATACTTTTATTATCTTGATCTTTATATATTTACTAGCGACTTGCCCATCAAAAAATGGTGGCAATAAGATTGTAAGGCAGGTAATGGTTTGGACGAGACATTCATTTTGTTGGCGGTCGGAGATCCTTCGGTGCTCATTGCGAGGCTGTTGGTTGTATTTTTTTTCTGATAGGCACTTTTGCTGTTATTCTTTGGTCGGCGGTGATGTGTTTTTTGCGCTTATTACAAGGCTTTGTATGCTATGAGCAGCGTTGGCGCTCGTTGTGAGGCGCGCAGTGAATGGCTTTTATGTTTAATGTGATAATGTTTTTTTTGTGTATATGTATTTTTGTATGCTAATGAAATAATTACTAAATGAATATACTTTACCTATTTGTAAGTAATATATGCAGGAAGCATTGTGCTGAAAAGCTGACAATCTGTTTTCATGTTCCTGCAGCATACAATGTAGGTTTTCAGTGCTGTGGAGCTGCTGTGTAAGTGTCAGCAATGTGTGCAGTGTGTAGTGTAAATAGGCTGCGTGCGTGAGGGGAAGCCGTTAGGGTAGCTGGGTACTTCCGCATTGTGTAAGTTAGTGTTGTAAAATGGCGGGAGATGTGTATGTGGTACGCGGGTGTGGATGATTTAGCGTCCTTGTTAATAGTGTATCTTTACCTCGTACGGCTTTTTAGGAAAATCCGTATGTGTTTTGCGTGTTTAGGGTCCTGTAGCCTTGTTTTCTTTTTTCAAGGGCCATTTTTTCTCTCACTTAGGTGATTTTCGGGTGTCTAAACTCATGAATTTGGACTTAAATGGAGGTGTAACTTCACTTGCAGAGGTCCTCGGTGCCCGCCTTGCTGTGGGTAAGCTTTTTATGTGTTTGTTGTGTGTATTTATTGTGTTTTTTATGTTTTTAAGTGCGTGCGGATTCGGCGTTAAGGTCGTATTTTTGTGAGCTCGTAATGTTTTTTTTTCTAAGTCCCGTATTTTTGGATGGTAAGTCCGTAAATTTAATGGTGTAAGTCCCGCCTGCGGCTCATTGCAGCCGACGTGGGAGCCTTCGGCGCTCCTTGCCGGCAACTCTGGCCCTCGCTTCGCAAGCCCGCAGCGTTAGCAACAACCCGCCTGCTCACAACTATATATGTGATATCTGTAACGTCTTCCCCAGTTGGCACTTGTAAATCGGCTAAGCGACAAAAAAAATGGCGTCCGGAAAAAATGAAAACGAGGCTACACGACCCCAAACCGCGCAAAACATCGCCAGCCATGTACGACTTTTACCTAGGAACGGACGAGGTACAAAATACACTATTATAAATAATGGAAACTGCTGGCGACCCGCGTAACACATACACAATCGCCGCCATTTTACAACACTAACTTGCAACTAATAACATTACAAATCTAAAATGGCGCGTTACACGACTATACAAGCGATTTCCCCTCGTGCACTGCGCACATTGCTGACACTTATACCTCGAGTCACCAACAGTCCAAATGTACACTGTAAGCTGCAGAAAAATCAAAACTGATTGTTAGCTCTTCAGGTTATTGATCACTGGATATATTAATTACAAATAGGTAAAGTATTTTAGTAATTAATTAATTCATTATTATTAAAAAAAATATATATAAAAAAAATACGCCTAATAGCATATTTTACACTGCGGTTACTTTACATACATTAACGCTTCGCACTTCCTAATACATTTGTTCATTCACAATAGTTATTATCGTGCATTCATTTAATAAGCATTAATTAGTAATGGAAAATAAAAATGTAGACTTTACACTACACTAAAATGTTTTACTTTTTACTCTGCAGTTATATATCTGGATTACTGCTCATTGGCTGCCAGCGATAGCACTCTCAAAGCAGTTACAAATCTAAATCACTTTATTATGCTCTGAGACCTGAATACATTTTTTAATTTACACTGCACAAAAAAAATTATATATTTAACACTGTACTTATATATCTGTCTTTGCGATGAGCGCTGAAGATTGATCGTTGCAAAGCAAGAAACATGAAGGACACGAGGGAAGAGACTCACAATGAGCGCCGAAGGTCCTCAGAGTACAAAAAGCATCACATTGTGTGGCAAACAGCATTGCCATGGCTTCAAACTTTATTGCCCCATCATTTGTGCCAGGCAAGTCGCTAGTGATATAATATAACATAATGCAATACAATATTATACAGTACACATGGGTGTTGGAACTGGGGGGGGGGGGGGTGAGGGGTAACCCCCCCCCCCCCCCCCCAGATTTCTTATCGTATGTATGTATGCGTATAGAAGCTAACAGGGGAGGAGAGAGGGGGAGGAAACACAGCGGAGAGGGAGAGGAAGACACAGGAGAGGGGAGTGGGGGAGGAAGACACAGTGGAGAGGGGGAGGAAGACACAGGGCAGAGGGGGGAAGAGAAACAGGATAAGGGAGAGGTGAGGGGAAGAGACACATGGGAGGGGGGAGAGACACAGGAGAGAGTGTGGGGTAGAGACACAGGGGAGAGGGGGGGAGAGACTAATGGGAGGGAGTGGTGAGGAGACACCGTGGAGAGAAAAGGGGGTAAAGACACAGAGGAGGGGGGAAGAAACACAGGGGAAGGGAGAGGGGGTAGAGACGCAGGGGAGAGGGGGTAGAGACACAGGGGAGAAGGGGGAAGAGACACAGATGAGGGGGGAGAGAAACAGGGGAGAGGGAAGGGGGGAAAGACACAGGGGAGGGGGGAAAGAAACACGGGAAGGGAGAGGGGGTAGAGACACAGGGGAGGGGGGAGTGACACAGGGAAGAGGGAAGGGGTAAAAGACACAGGAGAGGGGTGAAAGAAACACTGGGGAAGGGAGAGGGGGTAGAGACACAGGCAAGGGTGGTGAGAGACACAGGGGATAGGGTGGGGGAGAGAGACACATGGGAGGGAGTGGGGGGGAGACACAGGGGAGAGGGGGGGAGAGAGACACATGGGAGGGAGTGGGGGGGGAGACACAGGGGAGGTCTTCTGCTTTATTATTATTCTTATTATTATTACTATATAATGTGTAGATGTCCCGGCTGGGCATGCTCTTGTGCATTATTATTATTATTATTACTATACTAGCCACTTGCCCGTCAAAAATGACGGCAATAAAATTTGAAGCCTGGCAATGGGGTTTGCCACAAATTGCTAGCCTCTCCCGCTCTACTTAACTGGCCTTGCGATGAGCGCCTTTGGCGCTCATTGCGAGCCTCTCCCCCTCTACCTTTTCCCCCCTCTACTTGACGGTAGGCGCGCAATGAGAGCCACTCCCCCCTCTACTTTACTAAGCACCTTTGAAGCTCATCATGGGTCTCGCAATGTGCGCCAAAGGCGCTCATTGCGAGCCTCTCCCCCATGTGTCTCTTCCCCCCTCTCCCCCCCTGTATCTCTTCCCCCCTCTCCCTCCCATGTGTCCCCTTTCCCCTCTCTCCCTCCTGTGTCTCTTCAACCCCTCTCCCCCTCCCTTGTGTCTCTTCCCTCCCTCCCGTTTCTTTTCCCTTCTCTTCCTCCCTGTGTCTCTTCCCCCATTTCCCTTTCCTGTGTCTCTTCCACCCCTCTCCCTACCCTGTCTCTTCCACCCCTCTCCCTTCCCTCTTCTACCCTGCTCTCCCTTCCCTTGTCTCTTCTACCCCGCTTTCCCTCCCCTGTCACTTCCACTCCACTTTTCTCTCTGTGTACCTCCTGTCTCTCTCTCTCTGTGTACCTCCTGTATCTCTCTCTCTCTCTGTGTACCTCCTGTCTCTCTCTGTCTGTGTCCCTCCTGTCTCTCTATCCGTGTCCCTCCTGTCTCTCTCTGTCTGTGTCTCTCCATCCGTGTCCCTCCTGTCTCTCTCTGTGTCCCTCCTGTCTCTCTCTGTCTGTGTCCCTCCTGTCTCTCTATCTGTGTCCCTCCATCCGTGTCCTTCCTGTCTCTCTCTGTCCCTCCTGTCTCTCTCTATCTGTGTCCCTCCTGTCTCTCTCTATCTGTGTCCCTCCTGTGTCTCTCTGTCTGTGTCCCTCCTGTCTCTCTCTGTGTCCCTCCTGTCTCTCTCTGCCTGTGTCCCTCCTATCTCTCTATCTGTGTCCCTCCATCTGTGTCCCTCCTGTCTCTCGCTGTCCCTCCTGTCTCTCTATCTGTGTCCCTCCTGTCTCTCTCTGTCTATGTCCCTCCTGTCTCTCTATCTGTGTTGCTCCATCCGTGTCCTTCCTGTCTCTCTCTGTCCCTCCTGTCTCTCTATCTGTGTCCCTCCTATCTCTCTCTATCTGTGTCCCTCCTGTGTCCCTCCATCTGTGTCCCTCCTGTCTCTCGCTGTCCCTCCTGTCTCTCTATCTGTGTCCCTCCTGTCTCTCTCTTGTCCCTCCTGTCTCTCTATATGTGTCCCTCCATCCGTGTCCTTCCTGTCTCTCTCTGTCCCTCCTGTCTCTCTATCTGTGTCCCTCCTGTCTCTCTCTATTTGTGTCCCTCCTGTGTCTCTCTGTCTGTGTCCCTCCTGTCTCTCTCTGTGCCGCTCCTGTCTCTCTCTGCCTGTGTCCCTCCTATCTCTCTATCTGTGTCCCTCCATCTGTGTCCCTCCTGTCTCTCTATCTGTGTCCCTCCTGTCTCTCTCTGTCTGTGTCCCTCCTGTCTCTCTCTATCTGTGTCCCTCCTGTGTCTCTCTCTCTGTCTGTGTCCCTCCTGTCTCTCTCTGTGTCCCTACTGTCTCGCTCTCTCTGTGTCCCTCCTGTCTCTCTCGGTCTGTGTCCCTCCTGTCTCTCTCTGTCTGTGTCCCTCCTGTCTCTCTCTGTCTGTGTCCCTCCTGTCTCTCTCTGTGTCCCTACTGTCTCGCTCTCTCTGTGTCCCTCCTGTCTCTCTGTCTGTGTCCCTCCTGTCTCTCTGTCTGTGTCCCTCCTGTCTCTCTCTATCTGTGTCCCTCCTGTCTCTCTCTATCTGTGTCCCTCCTGACTCTCTCTGTGTTACTCCTGTCACTCTCTCTCTGTGTCCCTCCTGTCTCTCTCTATCTGTGTCCCTCCTGTCTCTCTATCTGTGTCCCTCCTGTCTCTCTCTATCTGTATCCCTCCTGACTCTCTCTGTGTTACTCTTGTCACTCTCTCTCTGTCTGTGTCCCTCCTGTCTCTCTCTATCTGTGTCCCTCCTGACTCTCTTTGTGTTACTCCTGTCACTCTCTCTGTGTCCCTCCTGTCTCTCTCTATCTGTGTCCCTCCTGTCTCTCTCTATCTGTGTCCCTCCTGTCTCTCTATCTGTGTCCCTCCTGTCTCTCTCTATCTGTATCCCTCCTGTCTCTCTATCTGTGTCCCTCCTGTCTCTCTGTCTGTATCCCTCCTGACTCTCTCTGTGTTACTCCTGTCACTCTCTCTCTGTCTGTGTCCCTCCTGTCTCTCTCTATCTGTGTCCCTCCTGTCTCTCTCTATCTGTATCCCTCCTGACTCTCTCTGTGTTACTCCTGTCACTCTCTCTCTCTGTCTGTGTCCCTCCTGTCTCTCTGTCTGTGTCCCTCCTGTCTCTTTCTATCTGTGTCCCTCCTGTCTCTCTCTATCTGTGTCCCTCCTGACTCTCTCTGTGTTACTCCTGTCTCTCTATCTGTGTCCCTCCTGTCTCTTTCTATCTGTGTCCCTCCTTTCTCTATCTGTGTCCCTCCTTTCTCTATCTGTGTCCCTCCTGTCTCTCTCTGTGTTACTCCTGTCACTCTCTCTCTGTCTGTGTCCCTCCTGTCTCTCTATCTGTGTCCCTCCTGTCTCTCTCTATCTGTATCCCTCCTGACTCTCTCTGCGTTACTCCTGTCACTCTCTCTCTCTGTGTGTCCCTCCTGTCTCTCTATCTGTGTCCCTCCTGTCTCTCTCTATCTGTATCCCTCCTGACTCTCTATCTGTATCCCTCCTGACTCTCTCTGTGTTACTCCTGTCACTCTCTCTCTCTCTCTGTCTGTGTCCCTCCTGACTCTCCCTGTCTGTGTCCCTCCTGTCTCTCTGTCCCTCTTGTCTCTCTTTCCCTCCAGGCTGTCTCTTTCACCTCAGTCCCCAGCATGTCTGCCGGTCCCTCCCCAGGGAGGTGTTGAGAGCAGCCGGGGGAGGAGTTGAGAACAGTCTGGGGAGGAGTTAAGAGCAGCCGGGGAGGATTTAAGACCGGCAGGGGAGGAGTTAAGAGTGGTGGGGGAGGGGTTAAGAGCGGCAGGGGAGGAGTTAAGAGCGGCGAGCGGGCAGGAGGGGTTGTGAGTTGTGCGAGCCCGCAAGCGTGAGCAACGGCTCGAGCGGGCTCGTATGCTCACAACTATATATGTGACTAGCGAATTGCCCGTCAAAAAATGACGGCAATGAAATTGTAAGGTAGCTAAATTAGTAAATGAATATATTGTACCTATTTTGAAGCATTGTGATGAAGAGCTGGCAATCTGTGTTGATGTTGCTGCAGCATTAGTGGTGTGGAGCTGCTGTATAAGCATGCTGAATGTGTGCAGTGTAACACTGTGCGTGCGCGAGACCAAACCGTTAGCGTAGTCGTGTACTTCCGCATTGGTGTAAAATGGCGAGTAATGTGTGGTATAGGTCTGTATCGGAATATCCGTAGGTGTTTTGTGGTGTTTTGCGAGTTTCTTGTGGTGTTTTGCGAGTTTAGAGTGCTGTAGCCTCGTTTTCGTTTTGTTCGGCGGCCATTTTTTCTCTCGCTTCGTTTTTTTTTTAGTCTCTAAACTGTTTTATTTCGAGTAAAATCGAGGTGTAAGTTGCATTTTTGAGGTCCTGGGTGCTCCCTCTTGGTGTAGGTAAGTTTTTTATGTATGTGCTGTGTGTATGTATTGTGTTTTAAATGTTTGTATGTCGGCGTGTTGCGTCCGATGTTTGCGAGGTCGTAATGTGTGGTAACGTGTTTCGTACGTTGTTTGCGTGCCTCGTAAAATTTAGCGAGTGTCGTAATTTGTGTGTCGTGTTTTTTGAGTAGCGACGTGAATTTTGCGAGGGTTTGAGGCCCTTGCCCAGTGACCTCGCCAGCAACTGAGTCCCTCGCTTCGCGAGGGGCCTCAGTTGCTGGCATGGAGCGCCTTCGGCGCTCCATGCCAGCAACTGAGGCCCTTGCCCAGTGACCTCGCCAGCAACTAAGGCCCTCGCTTCGCGAGGGGCCTCAGTTGCTGACATGGAGCGCCTTCGGCGCTCCATGCCAGCAACTGAGACGCGTGCCCAGTGACCTCGCCAGCAACTGAGGCCCTCGCTTCGCGAGGGGCCTCAGTTGCTGGCATGGAGCGCCTTCGGCGCTCCATGCCAGCAACTGAGGCCCTTGCCCAGTGACCTCGCTACGCGAGGGCCGCGGCTCGCTACGCGAGGGCCGCGGCTCGCTTCGCGAGCCACGGCCCTCGCTTCGCGAGGGCCGCGGGCTCGCTACGCGAGCCCGCAAGCGTGAGCAACGACTCGTACGCTCACAACTATATATGTGATAATGTGTAGATGTACCGGCTGGGCATGCTCTTCTATATTATTATTATTATTATTATTATTATTATTATTACTACTATATAATGTGTAGATGTATCGGCTGGGCATGCTCTTGAGCATTATTAGTATTATTGTTATTATTATTATTATTATTATTAGTAGTAGTAGTATATAATGTGTAGATGTACCGGCTGGGCATGCTCTTCTACATTATTATTATTATTATTACTATATAATGTGTAAATGTACCGGCTGGGCATGCTCTTGTGTATTATTATTATTATTATTATTATTATTATTATTATTACTATATAATGTGTAGATGTACTGGCTGGGCATGCTCTTGTGCATTATTATTATTAGTAATAGTATTTTACTAATAATAATAATAATAATGCACAAGAGCATGCCCAGCTGGTACATCTACACATTATATAATAATAATTATAATTATAATAATAATAATAATAATAATAATAATAATAATAATAATGCATGCCCAGCTGGTACATCTACACATTAAATAGTAATAATAATAATAATAATAATAATAATAATAATAATGCACAAGAGTCCTTCAGCACTGCACTGGACACTGAATAAACTTGCCTAGCTATGGTTTTCCCTATTGATGCAGTATCATCCAAACTGTCCCTCCTCTCAGTAAGACTGCAAGTTACTTATGATTCCAAAATGGCTGCTGTCCATGAGGTAGAAGGGTGTGGAAGGGAGTGTATGCTGCTGATTGGCTGGAATGTGTCTGCTGACTGTGACATGCAGGGTCAAAGTTTGCTCAATGATAAAGTATTGGGGGCGGGTCGAATCTCGCATATGTTCGCAGTTCGCCGCGAACGCGAACATGCTATGTTCGGCCAAAAAAAGTCCTCCGGCGAACTATTCGCGACATCTCTAGTACTGTGTAAGCGTTATGAACGTGTGCAGTGTAATAGTGTGCGTGCGCGATCCGAAACCGTTAACGTAACTGTGTACTTCCGCATTATCCTAAAATGGCGGATAATGTGTGGTATGCGTCTTAGCGGATTATCGGTACGTGTTTTCCGTGGTTATAATGCTGTCGCCTGGTTTTCGTTTTGTTCGTGCGGCATTTTTTCTGCGGCGCTCATTGCCAAAGTATTACGGTTTATCGGCTCGCCTCGCTGCGCGAGGATCGCCGGGCAATGACCGCCTGCGGCGCTCATCGCTCAGCCCTGCGGCGCTCATTGCCAAAGTACTATGGTTTAACGGCTCGCTGGGCAATGATCGCCTGCGGCGCTCATCGCTCAGCCCGCTAAAGTACTACGTTTTAACAGTAAATATGGTCAAACGGTCAAATGACGGTCACTAAAAATTAAATGTATTGAAATGTGTTTGCCACACAACATGACGCTACATTTTATTTTTGTAACTTGCAACTTATATTTCACATCAAATGCGTTGGTTTAGGCGGGAAATCCGATGTTGCGCAAGACAAAGTCGTTAAATCTGTGTTAATGCGTAAATCTGTAATTGTGTTTCGTAAAATGTACTCACTACTGTCTTTTTACTCATTGCGCGGTTAATCCGCATCCTTTATCTCATTGTTTTTCAAAGACATACATCTGTGACTGTGTTTTACGCAGTTCGTAGTAGTATAGCCTCGTTTTCATTTTTTTCGGCGGCCATTTTTTTCTCGCTTGGCCGATTTTCGATCTTTGTAACTCGGCTAAATCGATCTAAATTGCAGTTCCAACTCACTTCCAGACGTCCTGCCTGGTTTCCAATGCTGTAAGTGACCTTTGTTTTATTTTTTAGTGTGTATTTAGTGTTTTTTTTACTGTTTTTGTTCCGCCGATTATCTCGTAATTTTTTTCCCCTCGTATTTTTTTTCTAAGTGCTACGGTTTAACGGCTCGCCTCGCTGTGCGAGGCTCGCTGGGCGATGAGCGCCTGCGGCGCTTATCGCTAAGTCATACGCACTACGCAACAGAGCGGTTTAACGGCTCGCCTCGCTGTGCGAGGCTTGCCGGGCAATGAGCGCCTGCGGCGCTCATCGCTAAGTCGTACGCACTATGCAACGCAGCGTGACGACGAATCGTAGTTAGACAATTATAATATGTGATTATGAAAAAAAATTATCAATGAAACAAGCCTGTAGTTCTTCAATTTAAAAAAAAAACATGAAGCACACATTCAAAAAAAATCTATCCCACATTTGTTCAAAAACAGTAGAAGTGAAAGCCAAAGAAAAAGTGAATAATAAATATGTTGCCACCAAATGTGTGCCAGTATGTATAGAAAAAAAATTAAACATTGACAGTAAAAAATGCTTGTGAACAAAGAACTTGTTACCTTAATGTACCTGGAGCCAATCCTAGCCCATATGGGAGTAATTAAAAGGAGCAGATGGTGTGAAACTTTGGTGCTATCATAGAAGAAAGGAATAGATGAACTGGATGAGATCTGCTAGTAGGATTGGTCTCCCTGGCCTTTTCAAGCCCACTCAAGGTTCCATTGATCTTGTGATCCTGTGTTTCTGATGCTGCTGCCGATGATCATTGCATGACCTCCAGGCTCCGAGAAGTCCTTCCCCCTCACAATCCTGAGGGAGAATTCCTGTAGTTGAAGGTAGAAGTTTTGGGGGGCAAAGTAGATCCCCCTCCCTGGATTGTGACAACACAGCCTAATAGTTATGCTGCTCACTGGGTCCTTACAGGACACATGTGGCTATTGAGGTTCTTCAAACCTCAATAGAGCAGTCAGGATAGAACATATGTAACAACAGGCTTTTTATGGGTGAGCTAATAATTTATTTTACACATATAAAATGTCAACAGTATAAAAGAATAAAATATAAACATGTACTGTAATTACAGCAGATCAATAAATTAACATAAATCTCTTCTCTGCCAAATATGCAGCATTCTCAATGATAAAAATACAACTCAGAGTGCGGAACATGTAGTGTCCTAAGCATCTGGGTGGCTAGCAGACTTGTTCAGCCAATCGGAAGGAAGAATTCTCAATCTGTCTTTGCGTTAGACTCAGACATCACAAAGTTTTTTAATTTCCTTGGTCAATGTGCCTTTAATAGTTCTGCTACACTCTACTGACGAGGCCCAACTAAGGCTGAAATATACATCTGGGATTTGTTGTTTCTCCTCTTCATGGTAGACTTGCCTGGTATGTCGGGGGTGAATCATTCTATTGGGAGATACCAGACTGACATACTACAGGATATTTCTCCCTGTGAAGGGCACAAGTGAGCTAAAAGAGGTTGCTCTCAGAGTGGGATATCATGCCAATAGAGCTAACCTATTAAGGTTAGTTCATTCTCTGATTGAGAACTTCTATTTTTCAATAATAGTCATTTGTAGAACTTAAGAAGTAAAACTAGCTGAGAATTTGACTTTAAAAGCAAACAAATATTATATACACATATGTGCAAAGTAAAAAGGCATAATAAAGCATGATGAAACTCATAAATTAAGGTGAAATAAAGTAAACTAAAGTAAATGAAAACAAATGTGATAAACTGTACATGGACAGATAATTTATAAATAAAAGGAAAATGTATTTGAGTATGTACTACTTTCTAAAAATAATACAACCAACATATTGTTCACATATATGTACCCAAACCTATATCCATGGATAAACAGTATACATGATAGTAGTTGCACCTTTTATTTGAAAATGAACACATTAGTTTATTTATTTTTTAATCACTATCAAATATTTAGTGCTAGATAATATGTTGGCACATTGCAAATATTATACTCAGTGATTATTTAACGTTATTATAGAATTAATCATACAATTCTGCAAATATGCATATACTATCTATCTATCTATCCATCTATCTATCTATATATCTATCATTCTATCTATTTACATTTTGTTTAAACTAGATAACGTATTATTATAATGAATACTTTAAGCATTTTAAGGTTCATTCCATGTTAAAGTTAAATATAGGATTTTGCTTTTTAGAATAGATATTACTATTTAGAATCTCTTGTGACAAGAAGCCTAATATGATGGTGATTCAGCATAAAAAATAAACAGTAAATCTGTTTAAGTAATAAGTCCATTTTAAGGCTCCTGCCATGTTAGATTTGAGTCACACAAATTTGTAGAAAAATTAAATTCAGTTTTTATAAAAATAACTTATTTAAAATGAAATCACAGTGTTTACTCAACAAGCAAGGCTGCCTTAGCTCCTAGATGTCTAAGCAAAATCCAATAACATTTGTAAACATTCACAATCAAATCTCAAAATACAGAGATAAATATTGAGGGTTTTTTTCATATCACAAAACAGAGGAATCATTCTATCTGGGTGCCCTCAACAGATAGCTATATTCTTTCCATTATATCCCCTTTTGGGGGAAAGAACATGCAAACTATCTAGCTCTCCACTGACATATTGAGAACACAAAGTATCCAAGTCTAGAATACCTCAGCCCTTTGTGAGAAACCAGTTGACTTAGGGCCAGCATAAGGGAAGTGGTCCTGTTTCCCCAGAGCTTCTGGTTAATCTGCAGCAGGGAGTGGAGAAGGAGCCAAGGTCATAGGTAGCTTCAGACTGTGGCCTGATCAAGGAAGAGGAGGAGGAAGTGGTCAATAAAGCCATCTGCACCCAAATAGGTAAGGACATCTTGGCCCAAATCACTTAACACAACCCTCCAATGCATCCATATCTTGTTGTACATAATGACATTTTCAATAGACAGTTTAAACCTTCATCATCAACATACTTTTTGAGTTATATTATTGTCTTTTACATAGAACCTATTGCTCAAATAATAAATCTGATCCCAGAGGTCTGCAGTTTTAAATGTAATCACATCTCACAACATATCTATTGCACAATGTATGGTCATGTCCTCATATTGCCAGAGTCACAAATACCATGCTCACATACAGTATTGATTTACCAAACACATCATTTAAAATCACTGGGTTCATGGCACATTCTTTTTAGGTACTGTATATATTAATACACATCTCTATTAAAACCTAGTAAATATATCATAAACTACTACATTACTTGGTGCCAGTTGCTATTAATGTAAATTATGTTTATGGTTTAAACAAAGATTACCCAATTTTTTACTCTTCCTCCTACTTAACTCATGCCTTGTTTTCAGTCTCTTTTGTACTTCTCATTTATTTTCTTCATTTTCTTTTTCTTAAGTTTCTGCGTATTACTTATTCTTTAGCCATTTAGGCAATTTGAAGAAAACATCACAGATTGCAAAACTGTATCAAAGATGGTAAAACTATCCCTGCTTGTGGTACTGAGCATGTAGAGACCGGTTTTCAGTAATAGTTGAGCTATTTCTTTTGAATTTCCAAGATTCAAACAGTACAGAAAGAAATCAGTAAGAAAGTAGTAAATCCCAACTCGGTAACAAGGCATTTTTTTCTGCCTAAATGCCAGTAAATCAGTGTCCCAAGGCAGTGCTGGACCAAATAGTCATTTTAATCTTCAGAACATATATCAAAATTGGAGTAAAATACTTCAATCCTCTAAATCGGTATGAAAGACTGTAAAATATTGAAGGGAGGGGAGGAGAGCATAAAGGACCACCTGCTGAAACATGAAAACACTATTTATTATATGCTTAGAAAATAAACTCACAATAACAGTGGTAACAGCAAAGTAATAAAATACACGCTTCTGCACATTCTAACCAGACAGGACTTCCTCAGGCATAAATTTAGGGCCCTATTAAATTCTCCCTCGTAGTTCTCTCGGTGCTCGCAAAAGGCAGTTTTCCTGCTGTTTGCGAGAACCGAATCTCTCGCAGCCTGCTTTACGATATGACTGCGAGAAAATGGCCGAGAATAGGCTCCGAGAGAGCTACGTAGCCTTAAATCTATGCACGAGTCTCGCATATCGTAAGAATCCCTACGTGGACAAAAAGTCCACGCAAGGGATCCGAAAGCCTCTACGTGCTGCCTCGGAACAGCCCGAGACAGCAGTGTGAGGCTCCCCCCTGCACCCTATCCACATCCCCATGCTGCAGGGGTCTCTATCGGGACCCCTGCAGCACCCCCACATTAACCCCTTGCAGCGGGGGTCCCCGATCTGCATAGATCAGGCCCCCGCTGCATTTAAAACTTTTAAATTCCCCGCCGCGGCTCCTTAAAGGGACCGCGGCACACTATTACCCAATCCCGGCCGCGGCACTTAAAATTAACCCCCCTCTATGCTGGGGGTCCCCATCGGGACCCCCGAAGTGTCCCCACATAAACCCATTGCAGGGGGAGTCCCCGATCTGCATAGATCAGGCCCCCCGCTGCATTTAAAACTTTTAAATTCCCCGCCGCGGCTCCTTAAAGGGACCGCGGCACACTATTACCCAATCCCGGCCGCGGCACTTAAAATTAACCCCCCTCTATGCTGGGGGTCCCCATCGGGACCCCCGAAGTGTCCCCACATAAACCCCCTGCAGCGGGGGGCCCCGATCGGCACCGATCGTGACCCTGCTGCAATTCAATTTTAAATTTCCCGCCTCGCGGGTCCTCAAAGGACCGTAAAGGTCCTGAAAGGACTCGCACTAAAAATATTAACCCCAGGCAACTATAATTACCCCATTAACTCATGGTGGTCAATCCAGACCACCATAAGGCTCTAATTAACCCATTAACTCATGGTGGTCAATCCAGACCACCATAAGGCTCTATTTAACCCATTAACTCATGGTGGTCTATACAGACCACCATAAGGCTCTATTTAACCCATTAACTCATGGTGGTCAATCCAGACCACCATAAGGCTCTATTTAACCCATTAACTCATGGTGGTCAATCCAGACCACCATAAGGCTCTAATTAACCCCATCAGTCCCATAAGGGTATATTATTACCATTATGGGCCTGTTACAACCCAACATTAACCACATAAGTGCCATGATGGTCCTCAAGGACCATTATGACACTAACTACAAACACTACACTATAACCCCCAATAAACCATTTAATCTAAACTAACCCCCCTCTACACTAATCTATTAACACTTACACTACCTACCTACACTACCTACCCCCTAATAAACCTTCCCACCACTCTAATTACAAAAAATAAAAAACCTACAGCACAGAAAACAAAAAACCTACAGTACAAAAAACAAAAAAACCTACAGTACAGAAAACAAAAAACAATTACAACCCCACCCCCCACTACAGAAAACAAAAAAATACATTACAACCCCACCCCCCACTACAGAAAATAAAAAAATTACACACCTGAAAAGGAAAGACAGATAAACACAATACAATACATACATATAATACATTACATACATTACATACAATACATGACATTACATATAATATATTAAATATAATATATTACATATAATATATTACATATAATACATTACATACATTACATACAATACATGACATTACATACATTACATATAATATATTAAATATAATATATTACATATAATATATTACATATAATATATTACATATAGTCCTAATCAAATACCCCCTATCTATCTAACATACAATCTATTTAATTTAAAATAAATCCTAACTATATCAAATACATCCCCCTATCTATCTAATATACAAAAATTCCTAACTACATACACAGACCATTATTCTAAAGTAAAATAAAATAATTACAGTCCTAACTACATACACAGACCCTAATTCTAAGCTAAAATCAATAAATTAAGACCACTTACCTTTAAGATGTTGCTTCAGATCACTAACCTATGGGTCAAACAAAAAATAAAAATTAGTACAAAACATTAACATCAAATAAATAAACATTCTATACATTCTAAATATTCAACTCACCTTTACAGCATGTCCAGTCACTGTTTAGCTCTTCCGGCGCGGCCCTGTTAAAAAAAAAACACAATACATGAATACATGAATACAATATATAAACAATAAATAAAATACACAAATAAACATCTAAATATACATTTCACTTACCTACCCGCGATGTCCCCGGCCTTCTCTCCTTCAGCCCCGGCTGGGCCGCGGAACCATTCGCGCTCTAAAAAAAAAAAAGAAAAAAAACTAACGGAGGTCTGCACTGGCAGACCTCCCCGACGCTACTGAACCTCCCGGAGTCGTTTCCGGGAGGAAATTGGCATTGTCGGCTTGTGATTGGCTGAAAAAGCTGTCTATCAATTTCAGCCAATCAAAAGTCGTAAATGTGTAAGCCAATCAGGATGGGATACACCCCAATATCCCACCCTGATTGGCTTAAACACTTGTCTATCTTTCTGGGAACCAATCACAACGCTCAGATGCCTTCAGCCAATCACTATGGGATACACCCCCACGGAGTGATTGGTAGAAGACATCTGCGCATCCTGATTGGCTCCTACATTGACGACTTTTGATTGGCTGACAGCCTTTTCAGCCAATCACAAGCCGACAATGCCAATTTCCTCCCGGAAACGACTCCGGGAGGTTCAGTAGCGTCGGGGAGGTCTGCCAGTGCAGACCTCCGTTAGTTTTTTTTTTTTTTTTTTTTTAGAGCGCGGATGGTTCCGCGGCCCAGCCGGGGCTGAAGGAGAGAAGGCCGGGGACATCGCGGGGAGGTAAGTTCAATGTATATTTAGATGTTTATTTGTGTATTTTATTTATTGTTTATATATTGTATTAATGTATTCATGTATTGTGTTTTTTTTTTTAACAGGGCCGCGCCGGAAGAGCTAAACAGTGACTGGACATGCTGTAAAGGTGAGTTGAATATTTAGAATGTATAGAATGTTTATTTATTTGATGTTAATGTTTTGTACTAATTTTTATTTTTTGTTTGACCCATAGGTTAGTGATCTGAAGCAACATCTTAAAGGTAAGTGGTCTTAATTTATTGATTTTAGCTTAGAATTAGGGTCTGTGTATGTAGTTAGGACTGTAATTATTTTATTTTACTTTAGAATAATGGTCTGTGTATGTAGTTAGGATTTTTTGTATATTAGATAGATAGGGGGATGTATTTGATATAGTTAGGATTTATTTTAAATTAAATAGATTGTATGTTAGATAGATAGGGGGTATTTGATTAGGACTATATGTAATATATTATATGTAATATATTATATGTAATATATTATATTTAATATATTATATGTAATGTATGTAATGTCATGTATTGTATGTAATGTATGTAATGTATTATATGTAATATATTATATGTAATATATTATATTTAATATATTATATGTAATGTCATGTATTGTATGTAATGTATGTAATGTATTATATGTAATATATTATATGTAATATATTATATTTAATATATTATATGTAATGTATGTAATGTCATGTATTGTATGTAATGTATGTAATGTATTATATGTATGTATTGTATTGTGTTTATCTGTCTTTCCTTTTCAGGTGTGTAATTTTTTTATTTTCTGTAGTGGGGGGTGGGGTTGTAATGTATTTTTTTGTTTTCTGTAGTGGGGGGTGGGGTTGTAATGTATTTTTTTGTTTTCTGTAGTGGGGGGTGGGGTTGTAATTGTTTTTTGTTTTCTGTGCTGTAGGTTTTTTATTTTTTGTAATTAGAGTGGTGGGAAGGTTTATTAGGGGGTAGGTAGTGTAGGTAGGTAGTGTAAGTGTTAATAGATTAGTGTAGAGGGGGGTTAGTTTAGATTAAATGGTTTATTGGGGGTTATAGTGTAGTGTTTGTAGTTAGTGTCATGATGGTCCTTGAGGACCATCATGGCACTTATGTGGTTAATGTTGGGTTGTAACAGGCCCATAATGGTAATAATATACCCTTATGGGACTGATGGGGTTAATTAGAGCCTTATGGTGGTCTGTATTGACCACCATGAGTTAATGGGTTAATTAGAGCCTTATGGTGGTCTGTATTGACCACCATGAGTTAATGGGTTAATTAGAGCCTTATGGTGGTCTGGATTGACCATCATGAGTTAATGGGGTAATTATAGTTGCCTGGGGTTAATATTTTTAGTGCGAGTCCTTTCAGGACCTTTACGGTCCTTTGAGGACCCGCGAGGCGGGAAATTTAAAATTGAATTGCAGCAGGGTCACGATCGGTGCCGATCGGGGCCCCCCGCAGCAGGGGGTTTATATGGGGACACTTCGGGGGTCCCGATGGGGACCCCCAGCATAGAGGGGGGTTAATTTTAAGTGCCGCGGCCGGGATTGGGTAATAGTGTGCCGCGGTCCCTTTAAGGAGCCGCGGCGGGGAATTTAAAAGTTTTAAATGCAGCGGGGGCCTGATCGGTGCCGATCGGGGACCCCCGCTGCAAGGGGTTAATGTGTGGGGGCTGCGGGGGTTCCTATGGACCCCTGCAGCAAGGTGTTCATGTGAGGACACTTCGGGGGTCCCGACAGGGACCCCCGCATTGAGGGGGGGTTCATTTTAGGTGCCTAGGGGGGGGTTTGGAGTACCCCCCACGGCAGGGCTTATGTGGGGGACTGCCGCGGAGGTCCCTTTTAGGACCCCCGCAGCACTTGATGAGGAGTGGGAGCCTGCGATATCATCTCGCAGGCTGTCACTCCTCATGTACATTTACGCAGTGTAGATACGTACGGGCCTGCTGCGTAGCTCATACGTTACTCGCAGCAGGGCTAATTTAATAGCATTGTAAGTTAGAGAAACTTTGCAGTACGTAGGGCTTAAGTAGAAGCCTCTTATTTACGAGGCTGGAATTTAATGAGGCCCTTAGTTCATAAAAGTGTAAATTAAGTGTATAATAAATAGTGTTTATATGCTACACTAATTGGTGCTATTTTCTCTTCTCCACCTCCCAGCTATTAGTGCACACTTGTTTGCTAAGTATGTCCCAAATTAACAATATTAGCAGCTGAGTAAGTTGTGGGCATACAGTATTCTTGGTGGGGGGGGGGGGTTGAATTTCCGAAGACTGTTTATAAATAAGTACAGGAATCCATTTTGGGTTTGTTATATCACTTTCCCAGAGCTGAATTATGTGGATGTGTGTTTTGGCCATCAGTGAAGAGAGGGGTGGGGAAGGAGGGAACAGAGAACCATTGAAAATATTATTTGATTTTGCTGCAACTATAGCTCTCCAGAAATGTAAATGCCCTACTCACACACAACACTTCCACCGATGTATCATGGATCTATCCAAAACCATAAAAATATGTTTTTTTCTAATTACAAACAAGCCTTTCATGCTGAGTCAGACTTACTGTTTTCAAACAGATATTTTTTTGTGATACTTTCATGAGTTACTGTAAGTTTCTTATCTGATGTGTGCAGGATTCGTTATATTCCATTTTTATTGGGAATCTTTGATATATTCTTGCTATCATAATTTATGAGACCTCTAGTATTATTTTTTACCCACAAAGCCTCAATATTATAACAGATCACATTCTAGATACCAGATACCTTCTGTTGTAGATGCTAAATTAGCAAATAGTCTATACAACTTTTGTAAGAAATACACAAATGTAATAGTCATAAACAGAAACATATTTCTTTTAGGTATAAGATGTATAATATAAAACCTAACTTTGAATATGATTAAAAAGATTAAACTGTAAAATAAAAATTGTAGCTAAAATACAATACCTCAAAATAAAAAAACAAACACACTTGAGGTGTAGTCCAGCTGAGCGACATAGCTGTAAGTGACTGCATCTGATTTAGAAATATAGTTTTTCTTTTGGATGAATTACTTTTATGTCAACAATATTAAAATATTCCTTTTATTTTTCATGTGTTTAAAGACCAACTGCTGCTTTTGATCTGTTTTGATCTGTTGTCTTTGGAAGTCAACATAATCCACAGCCCGCATGTAACTGCATCTGCTACAAAAGTATAGTTATGTTTGAAAATAACTGAATTCAGTTATTAACGTTCATACAGGCATAGCCATTCTTTAATGTAAAATTGTATGAAAGCTTTCTTTTTTATTTCAAAGGCATACTGCCCATGTAGGCATTATGCCAAAGATTGAGTATTGAGCATATATTAAAAAAAAATAAACTTGCTTATTTTTAATTTGAGTTTGGTTTCATATTACCTCCATTTGCAGCTCTGATAAGGCAGTACATCCCTCCTTTGCTGCTGAGTCACTCTAGGTGGCTTCTCTGTACATTATAGGGTTGTGTTGATTGCTCACTCACAGAGCCTGGAGGAACAGAGCACGAGATGTAGCTCTATATATAGCCTTAATAACAACTCATGCACAAGCAATACATTACTGAACGTGAA
Organism: Discoglossus pictus; assembly: GCA_027410445.1. Classification (NCBI taxonomy): domain Eukaryota; kingdom Metazoa; phylum Chordata; class Amphibia; order Anura; family Alytidae; genus Discoglossus; species Discoglossus pictus. Next base: position 126,917,870 of record CM050165.1, on the reverse strand, counting down.
TTTGATACACGCTAGAGCAGACAGTAGAATAAAAAAGGAAAATCTGTGTAAATTATCTGTAATTTAAGGTGCCTGGTTGCTGCTTTACCATCATTGTTTTTTATTGGGTATGGAGTGAATACTACAAGATAAATATATATTAGTAGTATCAAATCCAAGTACCCCACACCAACACATGCATGTGATTCAGCCTAGGTCCATGAGGGGCAGATGTATAATTGACCTTTTATGCTATAAAGGATTTGAATAATGCATACTAATAACAAGTTTGTCTGATGGATTGATAGAACCAAAACATCAAAAATAACTAAAGAAATGAGTACTCTTTTAATGGTCAAATATATTTTTTTGCATTTTATCCCATATGTCTCTATCAATCACTAAAACTCAGTTTTATTATTGACTTTTTTAAATATCAAATATAAAAAACAGACAATTAAAATAAGCTTATTTTGCTCATTTTATTATGATGTCACAATGTAATGCAGCAACTTTCTCAGTTTTGTTGCAGTACTCCCTCTTTTTCATATATACTTTTTATTGTTTCTTTTTGTACTCATTTGTTTTTTCTATCAGACTTCTGTGTTCCAGATTGTTATAGATGTATTTCCCCTTTATTTAAGAGACTTTATTTGTTCTCCCCTGAAATCTGGTTTAACCAAATGCTCAAAAGTGCTTCAAAACGTGTATGCATTGCCTATGGTACCTGGTACCATTTATATTACATTTTCTGTTAATGTAACAGGTTTTACAGAGTTACCATTCTCTATTGTAAAACTTTTCTTTATGTAACAAAGCTAGTTGATCTGACTTTTCATATAATTTGCTGTCAATTATAACACCTTGACTGTTACTTATGTAACGATTTTAATGACGCTTATCTATTATAAGTTCTGCTGGAAATAACAATCTTTTTTTGTACCACTTTATTCTCAATTCAGCTGAATTCTAATTACAGAGTATGTTTGCCTTTCTCCTGTGTATCAAAAACAATATAGTGTGTTAATCAAATCTATGCTATTCTTACAAAAATCCAGACTTATTGAAGATAACCACAGATAACCAGATCTCCTATATAAACTTCTATTGTGTACTATTACTTTTTGTTGAGAATTAACCACTGTATATTTTTACCATCTTTTTATCAGCAAGACTTACTTTGTGGTTGTAGTCACAACCACTACAGTAAACCTTTATTGTGTACTATTGCTTTAAAAATTAACCTCTTTTTTATTGAGGGATTCTTATGACTGAAAGTATATTTGAACCAACCATTTTTTTTATCTACAGTCTTTTTGTTTATTACTGTATAATCTTCACAGCAACTACTATATAAAAACATAATAGCTCACAGCCTGACATTGGCTTTATAAACTGTTTGTACCGTGCGGTTGCATTGTATCAACCACTACCATTCACCTCTCTTATGGTGATTAGTTTAATATTGTTTTATAAAAATCTTTCAACTGTGAATTGATAAAAACCCTTATTACCTCGTGGTTACTTTTAACCACAACAATTTACCAAACATTTGATGGTTACAATAATTGCTGTAAAAAATATGTTTCTAAAAGCTGTCTCAATGCTTAACAGTCAAAAACATCAAAAAGGCTATAGAATGACGCTGTCTATTGCTGAAAGGAAATAGTAGTTATATTTAGTGTAATTTTAATATTATGTATTTGTTTTGGAAAAATTGTGGTCTGGCGGGGGTCTTAGCTGGCTAGGTACAGGTAAGTGATGTCATCAGAGGCCCTGGCCAATGGTAGCACATTGTCAGGCTGCCTGAGGTTGCTGATGCAGTGCCATGGAATATGCACAGAAATGTCTATACAAGGATCATTTTCTGTAAGTGTATTTTGCACTTAAGATTATGATTGGAATAAATCAAGAGAATCTTAGGAGTATTAACTGGGTCATTGAGGGGCACATAAATCTGAATGGTAAATGCAGGTACTAAATCTTAAGTTAGAGATGCAGGCAAATTTGAATCCACCCCCTCAAAAATAGATGACTTCCATATTTAATTAATTGTTGTGATACTTTCTATCAATTTACATTATGTACACATAAATATTGTTTTCAAAGCATGAAGGCACTGTTTATCCTATTTTAATAAAGAGACCCCTTCTGGGTCGCTACCTTGTTGTGAAGAAGGGGCCTGTGTACCTCAATGAAGCTGTGAGCTATACCATGTAGGGTCACCCAAGATGGGCAAGTCATAGCTGTATGTATAAGCACAACAAGAAACACAGACAATTGGGCCTGGCGTGCTACAGTCCATATGGTCACAGAGAGTCGGACACAAATGAAGGACTGAACAACAACAACATGAAGAATGGATGGAATGAGCATTTTTTAATGATGTGGTCCATTCAAGAACTTTCTTATCTGACTAGGTTTAACAGGCTGCAACCTGAAATAACATGGCTGCACATTTACAAAACAGTGTATTTGCCTTAATTTTACAATTGAATGTACTCAGTTAATAAGAAGACCAGCATTCTGGTACAATTTTTTGAAACATGGAGCTGCAGAAAGACCCCTTTTTAAAGAATTTTTAAGCATAAGAAAATTAATGTGTTTGGCATAAAAATAAACATGTTAAGCATAACAAGAAATAATATTTCAGCATTTAACATTGAAATTCTTTACTTCCAACTGTTCTATAACTCAGTTTCAAACATTAATATTTATTTCATGTTAAATAGTGTCTTTCACTTTCAAATACTACTGGCTGACACTTCGCTTATACAGAATGATGTATCTGCGTGCTCATCTTGTTTATGATATTTTATTAGAATCAAGATTTATGTTAGTTTACTTTATGCAGGAAGGGCTAAGTAAGGGGTCTAAGAGATACACAAGTCTTAATTGCACATTCAAGCAAACCAATAAAAATAGAAGTAGATGTAGGTGCCCTGTCTGTGAGCATGTGTTGTAAATTATAGAGAATTTTTGGTAAAAATGTTTAACACACATCGTTATGGAAGTAACCTCAATAACATACATTTCACTATAAAAAGGGTATTATTTATGGAAGCACATATATGGACATTGCTCTGTCAGGTGCATGTATCCACCATCAGACACAAAGTGATATTTAAAAGAAAATTTTGAGGATCCTAAAAACAAGTCAAACCCCCATAGCATATCATAATGGTAAAAAACACAACTCTGCTCATACAGGGCTCATACAGGGCATTACTGCCGTGGAGTAACTATTGAATCAATAGTAGCTTACTAGTAATCTGTGTGGTTGAGCAGGTCAACAGTGTCTCTGTGCTTGACTATCAATCCATTTGTTGTGTCTTAAAATGTTGATGTACATTGAAAGTCAAACAGAAGCAGGAGCTAGAAGCTGAATAAGGGTTAGAGAAGATATAAGACAAAAAAGATAAATCAAGGTTGAGAAATTAGTCATAGAGGAGGTACAATAGGGTGGGAGAACAAGCATGAGTCATGGATAAACATAGGTAAAACACCTACTCTACTCACTCCAGAAAGTCGTCATAAAAGCAAGGAGTTTATTCCCTATTTTCAATCACAATGCAAAAAACAGTTTATGATTTTGCAGAGGTTAAAATGTATATATATATTCCTAGAGATAACTTAATTCAATCAGAAGTTAATAATATATATATATATATATATATATATATATATATATATATACTAGTCACTTGCCTGTCAAAAATGACGGTATAATATTGTATAAAATATTGTGTGTTCTGTCTTTTTGTGCGCCCTCTATTTGTGTACCCTTACTGTCTCTCTGTGCTCCCCCACTCTCTCTGTGCCCTCTCTGCGCACTCTCCCTCTCTCTGTGCTCACTCTCTCTCTTTCCTTCTTTCTCTCTCCCTTCATCCTTCTATCTCTCCCTCCCTTCTCCTTCTTACTCTTTTCCCCCTCCTTCCTTCTCTCTCCTTCCCTCCTTATCTAGCCCCACCTCTCCTTCTCTCCCTCTCTCTCCTTCTATCTCCCTCCCTCTCCCTTTGCCGTTCAGTGCGCATGCACAACTCACAATTCTCTCTCTCTCTCAAACCTCCTTCTCTCTCTCTCCCTCTCCTTTTCTCTCTCTCTCTCTCCCTCTCCTCACTCCCTCTCTCTCTCTCACTCCCTCTCCTTTTCACTCTCTCTCCCCTCCTTCCTTCTCTCTCCTTCGCTCCTTCTCTCTCCCTCCATCTCATTCTCTCTCCCTGCCTCTCTCCCTCCCTCCCTTCTCTCTCCCTCCCTCTCCTGTCGCCCAGTACAAAGCCAAAAATAACATTTATCCGGCATCTTACAATCTCTGTGGTTGCTGGATAACTGAGAGTCTATTCCTGCTCCTTCTCTCTCCCTCCCTCTTCCTTCGCTCCGTGCAATACCAAAACTGACATTTATCCGGCATCTACCGATACCCGTGGGTGTCAGATAACTGAGAGACTACTGTATATATTAGACTCTCAGTTATCCGGCACCCAAAGGTATTGGTAGATGCCGGATAAATGAGGTTTCTGGTTGCTTGACTTGAGAGTTACTATTAAAAGAGGCCTAGATTAGCTGCACACAGGATGCTCTGCTAAGCATATTTGCCAGTGAGGGCTGACATTATACACAAGCTATGAATCCCACCCACGTACAGCCATTTCAAGGTTGCTGCCTCTTATCCTCATGGGGCCAGTTACTTTGATTCTGTAGTGGATATTTTGAGTAGGTAGTTTACCACAACAATCATTTAATATATTTTGGACAAAAGAGTGATAGAAGCCCTCCCCATACAGTAGCACAGTAAATAAATAGTACATTTGTGTTAACATTTGGTTGTCTAAAACAAGTTAAAAAAAATTGTTTCATGCCCAGAATTCCGAGAAATACAGTTACCACACTGCATTCTGTGAACCTTGGCAGGGACCTGCAAATGTGCTCACAAAGTCTTCACTCTTGCAATCCATAACCATATAAAAAATGGCTTCCCTTAAGCATATGCCCGATGTATTGACTTTGGCTTTGTGGACATGTAGTATCCTGCATATATAGAGATTTAGGATATTAGATAATGGGGTACCAATGAGGTTATAAATGTATGAGTTAATAATTAATTAAGTTATGATAATAGAAATTTTGATTCACAGGAAAAAAAATATATAGCAGTGTGGTTTTTTTTATGGGCATCAAAACCATTATCATCTTTGTTACTATTGTGGAATATTAACTCATATGTTGTTGTTTTGCCAGTGTTTCTTAGAAGTATGTTGAAGTGGTTGGTTCTTGGAATATTGTTCCATCATCTTTATAGAACAATGGCTTTTTAATCTTTCAAAATACCATATTTCCAAGAATGCTACTAAGTGCAAAAGCCAAAGCAATCAAGAAATCAAAAACCTGTTCACGTATGCCAAGGTAAAAATAGCTTATAAATCAATAAACACAAATTAAAAGCATTTAAGTGCAAATCAAGAAATGCACTTACAAATCAATAAATGCTACTAATATGAACAAGTACTTATTTTATTCTTTAAAAATGTTAAGCAATACAATGTTTGGGGAGAAACAAGAATTGTGCTGCTTGTCCCACCAGCACCTTCTCCTAACCATGCCCAGGAAAGAAATATGATGCCTAGCTATTGCAAAGCTGCAAACAATATATGAATGATTGATTGAATTTCCCATGGTTAAGGAAGTCTGAGTCAAGTATCCTGACATGCTTTTTTTTTTTTTACTGATTTTTACTGTCTCTTGGGGTTTATTTAGCAGCCCGGGAGGGCATGCGGTTCGTGGCATAAGGAGCCCCTGTTAGGGCAAACAATGCACCTCCAAGGGATTTAGGGACCATAAACATGAATATATGAACTGTATCCGGACTGCTATTTCGCTGTGAGCATAGTGGTCATAATTGTGGTACCCCCTGGATGTGTGGATTAGGGTTGCCCTGTTGGCATATGTGGGTTACTAATAATTGTGGCAGGGTATTTAGACATAACTGTGTGATATGGTTGTTGCCATATTTAGTATTTATGATATCCAGAGACCTATAGACTTGTGGGGACTGAGCAAAAGAATATTGGCCCTGGATGGGCACAGGTTAAAGTGGCACAACTTATGTCTTTTCTTCAAAGAGATTTCTCCATCATCTGGGTACATGGACTGGTTTTATTTTGTTACATTCTAAACCATTATGTAAAATATAAAGTCAAGGTATTCAAAAGAGCATATTGTAAAGCAACCTATCAAATATAAAGTAAAAAAAAGTACCACTTAATCATGCCTAACAATAATGCTAAATTAAATGTGACAGATTCACTGTCACTCTCAGGATCCGTGCCTGGTTTTTCAATGAAATGGAGGACGCAGGAGCTCTTTAAATATTTAACCACACTTTACTGGTTGTTTTAACAGCATACAACATAAAACTGAAGGCAGAAACAAAACTCTAGCTTCTCATTGAAGCCCTGCATAACTGAACTGTAGTTTCCCTTACTGTCTTATGTAGGCGTGCAAACATACAGTCCATATAACGGTAGCAGAGGTGTCTTTTCCTCTCACCTCTCTTAGGCTCTGTATCTCCGGGCCTCTCTTTACACAGCAGATCCCTCCTTTGGTCATCACCTTGAGGGACTTTCTCTTCAAAGCTTCTGGCTTTGTTCCATTAGCTTTCAGTGCGGCCTCTGACTTCAGCCCTGCACACTTCAACACTCCAGCTCTGTCAAACAGCTTTCCACCTGGAGACAGCCGTAGCTCTCCATTGCAGCCACCGCCAAGCTTTTTAAGGATCTTCTTAACCCTTTCACTCCTGGGGAGAATTCTTGAAGGGCTCTCTACTGCCCTCTGGTGACACACCATCACAAAACCTTTTATAGCAGAAGGAAAATCGAGATGTAGGCCTGAATAGTTTAGTAAAAGACTAAATGATGGATATGTTATGTGTTCAGAATTACACATACCGTATATACTTAAATTGACATCAAGGGGTTAAGGCTGGAATTTTTTTGAATTTGTATTGTTACATTATACACAGTTTTTCTTCCATTGTCACATTGAAGAAATGAGTATTAATGTCACAGTCATGCTAACATGCACAGCACTGGTTTTGCCTTGCTGGCATGTGTATAATAATTATTGTTGCATTCATGGCATATGTATTTTGTGGTTTAATATTGCCTGTGGTATGATTGTAACATAGATGACTTATATATGTATTGTTAAGTATGAAAATCCCCATATCATGTTTGGCATCAAAATGACCAGATTTCCAGAGGGATATAATAAAAGCATGTCACCTGAATTCTAGGGGAATATTGTCAGAATAATGGGGTAACAGGATTAGGGGGTTTGGGAAGGCTTCAGAAGACAGACATGGAAATGTAATTCAGGGTGAGGAAGATCACATTAGCCATTATGGTCCCCTGGACAGCTAGCTTCCTAACAGGGGAAACCTAGCATAAACTGAAATGTGAATCCGGTTAGGCTCCAGCACCACAGAGGGCAATTAGAAAGGCAGACATCAAGTGATTGACAGGCAGGGCAAATGGCTGGCATCTGGAAGCGTGGACATTGGATAAAGGAGACTGTCACTAATGGGTTGGACATGATGATCAGGGGTGACTGAAATGTACAAATGTTGAATGCATGAGAAAATAAAGGGTGCTCAGGTAGTCATACATAATTAAAGTGTGTGCTCATTATTGAGGCAAGGATTAACTCTGATCATAGGGGTTAATAATTATGCCTAAAAGAAGAGTTACAGACGGTTAACTCTGCTGCTCTTTCTGATAATTCCTGTGCTCCTATGATTGTCCTGAGAGTTCAATAATGTTTGGATTCTATCTCTGCTAGCAGGGATAATAACAAGAACCATCATGTATCGCGGGGTGGGTAAGAACTAAGTTCTGGGCAAGCCCAATTGAATAAATGGTCGTGGCATAAGTCCAATCAAATAATACAAAACTGTAACTTTGTAAAATACAGAAAAGGATATTGTCTCTATCATCATTCTATATAAAATCTATGGGCCTCTTTAAATTCCAAGCCCGCAGTTGCCTTCATACAGCCCGTATGTCTGCGGCTTGAAATTTGCAACAGTTACAGAGCGATTAAATTGAGCTAGCCCGCAACTACATGGCCAAAATCCCAAACTTTAAAACATGCTTCCATATGTAGCATTTCAGGGCATGATCATGATCAATTAAGCAAGCCCGTAACTACCGATTTAGAAGCAGCCAATAGTAAATGAAACCATTATCATGACGTCAGTGAAACATGGAGGTTACACGTCAATCAATTAGTGTTTAGACGTTCGATATCCGATCGGGCACGCAATCCAGCGATGTAAAAATCAATAAAAATGAATGAAGAAAATGTTATAGTCCACGTGGGTGGCCTGATATGTATTAACTCCTTGATTCCCAAGAATGATATAACACGGAAATAAAACCTGAAATTTATAATTTTTTACTGTAGATTTGTAAGTTTGAGACTGTTGTGCAATTAATTATAATGTCTTACATCACTTTCCCTGTATTTAAAAGTGCAGTATTGATTTTTTATTTGCTTTTATTGTGTTACGAACAGGTGTTTAACCCCCTGCGAGTCCATTTACAGATGTGAAAGCAATTGCGGGCTTGAGGAATTTAGCAATTTAATAGCGATTTGAAATTTTAGTGATTGTAACTTTTGCGGGCTTGACAGATCAAAGGCTTTGATTGGTTGGATTTACGATTTTGACAACCGCAGTTGCTTTTCAGCCTGTAACCTGCAGAGCGATTGCGGGTAGCTAAAAGAGGCCAATTTAATAGCAGTAACTTTTGCGGGCTACATTACAAGCTTCAGTAACTACAATTTGGACGATTTAATGAGGCCCTATGTGTGCCCGATTAAACAGGCAAATTAAACAGGGCACATTTTATTCAAAAACATGCAGACTCTTGCATATACACTGATCTCTGTCTCAACCTCTGCCTTGTATGTCTCTCGGATTTGAATTTAATGAGTTTCTGCAATATATGTCAGCATCATGTGACATTTACAGAAACAGTGGGACACGGGAATTGGGATAAACTATGAGATCTACTGAAAGTTTAAAACCAGTTTACAATTTGTGATTGGACACTGTTAAATTACTTTGTTCAGTTGAAACCACTTAGAATTAGTAAGTGAATGCATTAAATGATTAAATGAATAATCTTAAATTAAAACTATATCTATAGAAATTATCATTTTTTTATCCACACTACTCACAGTTTATTTTCATAATTATTTTGAGTATTACTCTACCGCGGTACACAACTTTTCTTTTTCATATGCATCAGCAACGATTCAATGATGAGTATATATTTGCTATGTATGATCCTTTGAACTACCTTTTGAGACAGAATTTATTTCTTTAAATTTCAGGAGGGTTGTAGTTAAACAATTTGAAAGGATCACTGAAGTTTCATATTTATAGTATTATCTTGACTTCATAATGTGGGAAATGATTTACATTGTTTAAATTAAATAAATACAGACGTTATTTTTAACTATTGTGTTCAATTTTGTTTTAATAATTACAGACATTTTGTCTTGTTTCACTGCTTTCTTAAAAACAGCTGCATTTTAGATGGATACAGATGTTTCAACATTTTTGCAGAAAATTATATACAGATACAACTATGCAAATGTCCCCTAGAATAATTACATATAATTATACAATTAAAACTGAATTTATTTATTTTTTTACTTTCATAAATTATTTGTCAATTATCACTTCTAGTTCTTCAACAAGACATGTTGCAAATATGGGGTTCTAATATCCCTTTAAATAGGTTTGAAACTTTATAAATCTTATTGTTTCACTATTCTGCTTACATTGCAGGATATTTGAGAAACATATTTTTACCCGTGGGGGAACAAACACAATTGAGATAAAATAATCCATTTATGCAGATGATGGCAATACAGTCTGGTTTGTGCTTGAACTAGGCAGTAGCATACATTTATTACTTTCCTTTATCAACTCAGAAACCAACTTTTTGCTGGCAGAAGAATTACATATAAAACAAATAAATGTGATTCTGCTCTCTAGCTGATAATGCCAAAGAAAAATATACAAAATGGATGAGCAAAACATTTCTTCCATGCAAAATGTTCCCAGTATGCTCATACAAAATTATTATATTGATCTACAAATTATTAATTAAAAAAAATTAAATAAAACTCTAAAGTGGGAAATAGACTGGACAACATAGAAAGGGCAGTAACTAACTATAGTATATGTATAAAATAGTTGCATTCATATTTATAGTACTACACAAAATAAATATTCCACCCATTACAAATTGCAAAAGAATTCTTGTTAGAAACTCTGCCCTCCATTTCATGGCTCCCGTAAAAATTGAAGTTTACTCGTAAATCATCACTGAGTTATCACATCACAAATGTAAATCTAACCTCTGAGAAATGCCATCTGAGTGTTTGAAATGACCCTAATGTCATAAGCCCTGAGTACGTGTTCCATAACTATTTAAAAAATTGCTATTACATCACTCCTGTAACAAAATATGATCTCTCTGAAGTTTACTCGGCCACAAATTTTAAAAAGCCTTCAGTCTCTGTTGAGATTTCCATGGACTAGGGGATAATATTAGGTGCTTAGGGGCTCCATAGGGACTCCCATGTTTATACTTTAGATTACCATGGGGATCCATACGGACCCTGTGATGACCCAGGAATGCGGGCCTACATGCACCTCATTTTTCTCTCTTTAGGTCATGCCTTTTGTGTTCAATCTCACAGCTTCCAAACACCACTTAGGGAAAATCAAAGGTTGCAAGCTCAGCTCTAAGGTTACTGCCTTATTAACAAATAAGTCAGAATGACTGCAAATTTAATGGCTTCCCAAACAGCATTTCAGAAAAAAACAAGAAACATAGAAAAAATTTAACATGAATTGGGGAGTAATCAAATTTGAATTCCCTGCTTGAATGCACAAACACCAGTGAGCTGGATAGGTGTACTGCTTGAATTAGCATAGCCCAATCAGAATAGTCCTGTGTCCGTGGGGCAGAGATGATGTCACAGAAGGGTCAGCTCTCTCCTGGAGTCTGGTCTGTATTACCTGAGCTGAAAGCCAGCAGCCCCATGTAACAAAGGAAATACAGGAATGGAAACTAGTTCAGACCAGTTACATGCTATGGGCTCCTTTTTGTTTTGCTACTTGGTGACCAATTATTACAATAGCAGAAAAACACACAATATCCTTTAAACATTACACATCTCATAATCCCCACAAAGAGTCATGGTAACAAGTTAATATTTTTGCTATGGGGGGGGGGGGGGGGGCATACCCATAAGGTTATTAGGGGGGAATCTCAGGGAACACCAGGGAGTAACGGTGTCACAATCTGCTTCTTCAAGGGGGCTTGATATCAACCTTGTTCAAACCTACCCCAGCAAAATTGTGTGGTTCTTGTTCTGTGTGGCACAAAAGATGGCAAAGGTACAGGCAGACTGGATACAGGTTACTAGTGGCCTCCAGCCAGGTCACGCCCCAATTCTGGACACAAACATGATAACAGTCTCACACAGTGGGTATGTACTGTAAAACTAGGACTGAACATTTAATGAATCATAGAACCTACATATTTGGAGGCTCATTCAATTAGGAGGCCATAACTTCTGGGATGTAGGCCATATGTCTGCATGCCTCCTCCGGACCCACAGGAGGCCCAAGTTGCGGTGCTATTCAATTCGGGATGACCGCAAGTTAAGGGCCGATAGCGAAATTCGGAAACCATGCCATCATATGTAGCATTTGCGAGCTTGAACAGATCAATTAACCAAGGCTGTAACTCCTGAGATAGAAACAGCCAATGGAAACAGAGATCATCATCATTACATCAATGAAAAATGGAGTTTGGATTTCAAAGTCCTACAGGTTTCAATTATGAGTTACCATCGGACCCACATTCATGAAATATTGCAATATCGATAAAACCGTAAATATGATATTTTGAGTTCCATTATACAGTATGCATTAACACATTGATTGTCGGGACCGATATAACACGGAAATCAAACATGAAATAAAGTATTTTTCTAGGCTGATTTGCGAGCTTGAGAATGTTGTGCTATTAATTCTAAGACCTAACATCACTTTCCATTTTAATAAGAGTACAATATTGCTTTTCTATTTGCTTTTAAAGTTCTCTGAACAAGTATTTAAGCCCTTTTCGAGTCCTCCTTGGTACCCGTAACATGTGGTTAGATTTTTGCTATTTGCGTGCTTGAGTGATTGACAAGAGGGAATCGGAGCAATTGAATATCGATTTGCGATTTTAGCGTTCGGAACTCTTGAGGCTGTGAAAGATCAAAGGATTGGAGGGGCATTATCTTTCGATGATAACCATTGCATCGAATCAGAGGCCAGAGCACGTAACTCAATCTGAGCCCCCAAAAAGATGCCAATTGAATAGCAAATTAACTTGTGGGCTACATTTCTGAAGACAGGATTTCCCGAAAGCTCAATTGAATGAGGGTTTTATACTCTATCTCCCACACCACACCCTTGTGTACCTTTGTATGTGATGCCAGAACTAAGTTCCATCTGCCTTGCATCCTTGGTTGCTATAGAATCTCTTGAGATAACTCACCAGCTTTCTAAGCTACATGATAGGTGTCTATAGAGGCTGATGCAACAACATTGATGTTAATCTCTAGTGTTTGCTTAGGACTCCTGAAGGGCAGGCATCTGTCTTGGCTGCTGTTTATTAAGGCCTGTATGTGTGGGGATGCAATGTCCTCTCAGTTTTGCCTTTTCCTCATGTATTTTCCTGATATTTATCACATTTTGCCTCTATAACATATTATAACTAGTATACACGATAACAATGTCCAGGCAACCTATAACGAAACAACAATAATACGTAATCACAATGCAACAATGCCATGCAACCTTGGCCATATCCATAATTCATGGTAATATTACAGTCACTAAACAATGTAGTTATGACAATTTCTTCCCCTTTCCTTTCTAGTCTAGCATGGGAAGTTTATCCTGTGGGATACCTTTCCATCTATACAGGTGGCTAACGGTCCTCTTGACGTGACAGTCCATCCAAGTGATAGCCTCTGTGGCTCTCTGGGCACCCTGCCTCTTCCTGTCCAGGACAAATACTCCCTCTTTCCCAGTGGCATTGTGACCTCCCCAAGCCCCTGAGGAAACTTATAAGACCACTGCCCTGGAGTACCCTTCAATGTAGTCCAGGGGAAACAGTACATCCAGGCTAGTAGGTCCAGCAAAAACTTGGGGGGATCTTTCCCCAGCAAAGCCCTCTCCTTCTAAGCCAGGGAGACCTTTTGTCCTGCTGATTCTGGATCAGTACTCAGTCCCATGGGTAAAATTGAGGAGCACAAGTTTCCCTTTGTCAGGCCTGAGTTTTCTAATGAATGAACTGGGATGCTGGCTTTGCAGCATCTGCTAGTGACATTCTCTGGTGTCGTTCATGCAGGAGTAATGGGCAGTTCTGGCATAAGCTCTTGTGGTTCAGTAGTCAACCCCCCTCCCAACAAGCCTGGCCAGTGGCCCCTCCTATCCAGTGTTTAAGACACACAAACAGTGTCTTTGGGCAGCTGCAGGGGAGTGAATGTTGGGAGGCCAGGTGACAAACTACATCCTCGGGTACCCTCTATGGTAATCCAGGCAAACTGGCCCATCAAGTGGTGAACCAATCTAGAGCAACCCTGGGGCCCCATTCTAACAGTCCCCGGGTCTAGCGGACAAGTGGCCACCATTCTTCCCCTCCCCCTGTCTGCTCCTTCCCCTGTCCAGTGTTTGAGTCCTGTGTGATCTATTGGACTTTCTGGCTTACACAATTCCAGTGATTCTAGGGGAATAGCCAGCTCAAGTTACTGTTTATCAAAGGTTATCACTACACCCCCCCCCCCCCCCAAAAGCCAGGGCAAAAAGCCATTCCTTTCCCCTCCTCTAGGGAAAATATACCATGAGGTATCCCAAAAGATCCAGCCCAAACAGCATATTGCTCTTCCAGGGCGACCTCCTCACATGCCAATTCTTCCAGCCAGTCCATTCGCTTGTGAGCTGGCTATAGTCCCAGGAATGCCATCCATTTGTTTAGAAGGCCCATTCCTTGACAATCCTTTCCAGTCACCACAACATTTTCTGTCTCTACTGGGGATAAGCATTTCCCCTCCAGAGGAGCTGAGACAGGGCCATTGCTTATCCCTCTCCACTTCTACTGTACCTTTTGTATGAGGTCCCTCTGCTGACCTTCGGTTAAATCTGCATGTATTACCTCGATCCATCAATCTAGACACTTCCTCCGCCTCTGTTGAAGACATCTCTTTATAAGTTGCTATGTTTCTGTAATTTATACAGAGATCCCACGTCTGCCAGCCATGTCATAATCTGCTTCTTCAAGGGGGCTTGATATGAACCTAGTTCATAACAACCCCAGCAGAATTGTGTGGTTCTTGTTCTCTGTTGCACAAAAGATGGCTTCTGAAGAGGACAACATCTAAAAGGTACAGGCAGAGAATACTGGATACAGGTTACTAATGGCCCCTTGCCAGGTCAGTCCCCAATTCCAGACAAAAATACAATAACAGTCTCCCACAGTGGATACGTGAAACTAGAACTGAACATTTATTGAATCATAGAACCAACATATTTGGAGGCTCATTCAATTAGGAGGCCATAACTTCTGGGATGTAGGCCATATGTCTGCGTGCCTCCTCCGGGCCCGCAGGAGGCCCGAGTTACTGTGCCATTCAAGTCGGCAAGACCGCAAGTTATGGGCCGATAGCGAAATTCGGAAACCATGCCATCATATGTAGCATTTGCGAGCTTGAACAGATCAACATATTTATACTCTATCTCCCATACCACACCATTATGTACCTTTGTGTATGTGTGATGTCAGAACTAAGGAACTAAGTTCCATCTTCCTTGCATCCTTGGTTGCTATAGTAGCTCTTGAGATAAATCACTAGCTATCTAACCTACATGACAGATGTCTATAGCTGGCTAGTGCAATAACCTTAATGTTAATCTCCAGTGTTTGCTTAGGACTCCTGAAGTGCAGACATCTGTCTTGGCTGATGTTTATCAAGGCCTGTATGTGTGAGGATGCAATGTTCTGCAGCTAAGCTTATGTGCAGAGCATTTTTACTTTTTCCTCATGTATTCTCCTGTTCTATATCACATTTTCCCTCTATAACATATTATACATAGTATATATGATAGCAACATATAACCAAACAACAATAATACACAATTACAATGCAACAATGTCATGCACCTTTGGCCATATTCATAATTCATGGTAATATTACAGTCACTAAACAATGTAGTCATGAAAAACGGGTCATAGATATATAGGGACAAGGGAGGCTACTAGTGCTAATGTGTTCAGAGTAATGGGTACCTCTCTGTAGCATTGCTATGGAGACTACTACGAATCATACTCTGAGTATCCTGCAAGCAGTCTGCGAGCAAATATTAGAGTTATGGAGATTCAGCAAATCCCCAGGGTGCAAGTCATACATTTTACTGGGTTCTCTTTCTGGGAGCCATAGAATGGCTACGGAAATTAACTGTTCAAAACTTCCAGATTTGTCTAATCCTTCTACTAGTAACAGCTCAGTGATGTGCTGACTCAAGTTGATGCTGTTAAAGGTGGAGATGTGGAAAAGTTACTCACAATCTGCATTACATATACCCGTTGGAGAATCCAAGAGCCCGATTCAATTAAGCAATCGTAAGTTACTGTAGCCGGTAAGTGAGGCCATAAATTAATTTGCTTTTCAATTGGCGTCTTTTTGTGGGCTCCGAACGGGTTACAGCCTTGAAAACTTTGTGGTGGTTAAACCTGGAAGTTACAGCCTCATAAACCCTTTGATCTTTCCCGTCCGCAAGAGTTCCGATCGCTAAAATTGCAAATCGCTATTCAATTGCTACAATTCCCCAAGCACGCAAATGTTTTCACACCCGTAAATGGCAAATGTAGGAGGAAATCCTACAATTACTAGAGAGCACCAGCAAGGGGATTTAACCCCTGTCCATAGCACTGTAAATGCAAATAAAAAATCAATACTGTACTGTAAATAACGGGGAAAGTGATGAAAGACATTAGAATTAATTGCGCAACAGTCTCAAGCTCGCAAATTGGCAATCTAAAATCATATTATTTTATGTGTCATTCCAGGGTTATATCGATCTCAGAAATCAATGAATTAACACATATCAGGCCTCCCATATGGACTAGAACAGTATTGGCATTCAGTTTTATTATTTTGTATTATGAGGGTTTGAGAATCTTCTCACATATCGGACCACCACACCTAATT
The DNA here is from genome assembly GCA_027410445.1 of Discoglossus pictus. Lineage (NCBI taxonomy): Eukaryota > Metazoa > Chordata > Amphibia > Anura > Alytidae > Discoglossus > Discoglossus pictus. Next base: position 126,901,547 of record CM050165.1, on the reverse strand, counting down.
GATTGACATGTAACCTCCATGATTTACTGCCGTATTGATGGCGGTCTTATTTTCTATTGGCTGTTTCAAAATGGGAGGTTATGGTCTTGCTTAATTGATCATATTCCCCCCCCCCCCCCGAACTGCTATGGACGAGTGCCTGGTTCATGGAGTCGGTTTTCGGCATGTAACTTGCGGGCTCCTTCAATTGAATAACACCATAATCTGAGACGAATGGGAGCCCACAGTACACCTACAGACATTTTGCCTGTATCCTGCCAGATGCATGCTTACAATTGAATTGGGCTCCAAGTCTGACCCTCAGCAGTCTCCATAGCAATGCTACTGAATGTTACCGACTAACTGACATGAAACCTCTTGCACTCATTTTTATTATTTTATCCCTGATTCATTTTAGTATTACATGCTTCTTGGAGGCATGTTTCTGCCATTATGAGTAGAAGCTATACAGAGGCCTTTTGCAAATTATGCGCACACAGAGTTTAGGGGAAAACTTCCGAGAGCTTGGATATTATTCCAAAGGCATGTGATAGTGACTTTTAAAATATCAATAGGAAAGTCATGCTGGGCTGGACATTTCTTTCACTCATATGGCATTATTTAGAGATCAGAATTAAGTGTGATGTGTTAGCTTGGTAGGGTTACCAGAGATATCCCACAGATAAAAATCTGAATGAAGTTCAGTCGTAACTCAACACTGTGATGTCACATCACAAACATAAGTCTAACCTCTGAGAAATGCCATATGAGTACTCACATATCCCTAACAGAGTACCTGTCCCAAGACTATTTTACAAATCCCTACCACATTCCTCCCGTAACAATAACTGATCTTGCTGAAATTACTGTAACTTCCTAGTGACCACATGTTTTAAAAAGCCTGTGGGTAATTCCAAGCCCCCATAAAGGCACAGAAAAATGCCTTCTAGAAGCCTAGATGCTTCAAATCTGTCACTACCAACAAGCTAACATCTTAATAACATTAGATTTGAAACTTGACTTATCAAACTGATACAATTAAGGGGCTAAGACCACTACCCTATGAGCCAGTGGAATCCAGGAATCGCACCTCAATACCCACTACCTACAATGAGCTCGGGGATGTCCTTTCTACCCGCAACCTTATATGAGCATGGGTATCCCGTGGTATTCCCCATTCCTATCCATTAGGAGCCCAGGGATACTGGAGCAAGTATAACCATGGATGTCACTATGGACCCCCATGGCACCTAACATTAACCCTAATACCACTGGGGCTCTCAACAGACCCCAATGATACCCATCATTAACCCCTATACCATTAGGGTGTCAACGGACCAACATGGTATATTTAAGAATATGTTCTCTTATGTTCTTCAGTCTTGATTGAAACCATTGTTGTTCACCTTTGGCCCTTTTAAATAGGCCTCCACCTAAGAAACCCACCACTCTAAGGAAAAAGTTACTTGTAACTGAGCTCCAGTCCAGAGGAGCTCACACATAGACTAATGGGTTTTGGAGTACTTGTGCACCAGTTGGATATGTTACAATCATATTTCAGTAAATCACTACAGATGTTGCGAACAGTTCGCCCGCGGACTATTCACGGTGAATTTGGCATGTTCGCGTTCGCAGCGGACGGCGAACACATGCGCTTTTCGGTTTGACCCCTATACTTTATCATGGAGGAAACTTTGACCCTGCACCTCCCAGTCAGCAGACACATTCAGCAGCATACACTCCCTTCCAGAGCCTTCCATCTGAAGGACAGGCTAATATTCTGCTCTGTTTCACCAGTCATAGTTGGTGTACCATACATTGAAAAAAAACAACCCTTTTTTCCTTTAATCTAATTTCAGTTGCCTGCCTGTGTCAGGCTCACAACTTATATTGCGCTCAGTGAAATAAAACAACACTTTTTTGACTGTACTAGATTGAATAGCAATTGCCTGCCTACAGGCGTGTGTGTGAAGCCTATTGCATCTACTCTGCCAACTTTTGCCAGTGCACAGTGACACTCATATCTGGTGGCACCTTAGATTGCACGCGCAGTGCCCCAAATTTGAAGTAGGAGGTCCGACCAAGCATCTTTTCCATCTCCCTGTTCCAAAAATCAATGCCATATACACGTCCCCTAATAGTGGACGTAACAGGGATTAAACTGATAGGAATAGTACTACTTAACAGTACACACCTTATAATAATGCAGACAGAGGCAACGCAGACAGAGGAGTCTGAAGAAGAGGAGTCAGAGGAGGAAGGTGGCTTTGAGGAGGTGGAAGACCAAACACAGCAGGTGTCCCAGGGGGCTTGTTGTCACCTTTCGGGGGCCTTGGTGGCTGGGTGTAGGAAGAGAACTTCAATGACATCAGTGAGGACAAGGAACGGGACATGGCTAGCTTGGTATCCAACCTTGTGCAAATGGGGAGTTTGCGGTTGTGCAAAGGGACTGTTTGCGGTTGTTTGTGGTGCATTAAACGGGGAGATTGGTCTGTTACTGTGAAGCGGGTGTAACCCTTACACTACCTGATCGATACAACATCATACCTGATGTTTTAAAGCATGTTTTTCCAACCAATTTAGGAATGTTAGGTGATTTATGCCTTTTATGACTTAAAACCAGACTCTGCATCAACTATGTAATTTTCCGTGGGAGTTTTGCCATGGATCCCCCTCCGGCATGCCACAGTCCAGGTGTTAGTCCCCTTGAAACAACTTTCCCATCACTATTGTGGCCAGAAAGAGTCCCTGTGGGTTTTAAAATTCGCCTGCCCATTGAAGTCTATGGCGGTTCACCGGGTTCGCCCGTTCGCGAACATTTGCTGGAAGTTCGCGTCCTCTGTTCGCGAACCGAAAATTTGATGTTCGCGACATCACTATAAATCACAATTGAATATTTGATTTAGCCGTGCCCCATACCTGATTGGTTAAGTTTTTATAATCTGTGAATTCTGATTGATTACACACCTAACCAATCAGATATGGGGCAGGGCTAAATCAAATACTCAATTCTGATTGGTTGAAATATGATTGACACATATTTAATTAGTGAACATCTCAGAGGAGAAGTAATTTTTCTTTTAGAGCAGGAGCTTTTTTAGACGGAGGACCATTTTGACGGTCCAAAAATGAGAACTGATGGATTCAAGTCAAGACTGAAGAGGACAAATCTTCTATTAACATTGATGTGCCTGCTTATCCATGGCTGAAGAGTAAGGATGACCGCTTTTTGGATCATTGCTGGAATGTGTCCCAGGAAGTAAAAACAGGTTTTGGAAAAATCTGAATTTTTGAAAACTGAATTAATATATTTTGTGTTTGTTAGATCACTTCGTAAGAGATGGATCATAAGGATGTGTTTTTTTATCTGTCAGTGGAGAGAGGGGTCGGGTAGGAGAGGGCAGGACATGTCAGAGGCTTTGTTACAGGGACATGGAAAGTTTCTGGATTTCCCTAGGAACATAATATACCTACTGTATGTATCTCACTACTTTTGTGTACTACATTTTATTAAAAAATGCTTAAAAACTGTTTTTATTCTGACTAAAATCTTATAAATAATTCCTTCCTTGTTTCTCCCCTCTGCAGCTCATGAAGACAATAGACTCCTAAATACAGGAGTTGCACTGTCTCATAGTAAACAATAAGTGGTAACATTATACAACACTACTTTAGAGAGCTTATTAAATGGCTAGTTTGAAACACTGCACGTCTGTATTCATGAGCTGCATTAGCAACAGGAGGAAGACCCAAATAGTTACAAATTGTATGATTTTAGGCAGAAAACAAGAGCTTTTATGAACTTCTTATTAAAATAAAATATATAAAATTAAATAGATACACATGTATAGTAAATACCTTGGTAAATCCGAAAACCCTTTAAATAACTGAACCAAACTGAAACTGATATTACATCCCTTTCCCCTCACATGCCCATAAGCAAGAAGCTTGTATCAATAGATGCAAGCCCTGCTCTCCATTAATGAAAATTCCGCTCTCACACTTACACAATTCCAAGCATATATCATGAATGCCCCTGGGGGCCAGCAGTGGCTTCATTAAAAAAAAAAAAAAACAAGCTTTTTGACTTTTATCCCATTTAGTTATGCTCTTAGTCGGATCCTAAGAGCCTGATTCAATTAGAAGCACGCATCTCGCGATATACAGGCTGTATGTCTGCGGGCGTGCTGCAGGCTTGTACTCTGGTGAAATTCTGGTGCTATTCAATTGAACAAGCCTGCAACAAGCCTGCAAGTGCAAGTTTACAGTGCAACGGACAGGAGTTTAACCCCCTTGCGGGTCATCTCTAGTACTCGTAGGATTTTCTCCTACATTTGCCGTTTACGGGTGTGAAAACATTTAGGGGTTTGGGGAATTTTAGCAATTGAATAACGATTCACGATTTTATCGCTCGTAACTATTGCGGACGGTAAAGATCAAAGGGTTCGGGAGGCTGTAGTTTTCGGGTTTATTAAGTAGAACATTTTTATCTGTTAGACAGCCTTTTTATCCACTCACTAAGGACAGTCTTTTGCTAATGACAGATCATTAAAATAATTTCTAATAACTCTGCTACCTGTCTCTGAATCTATTGTCTTCAGTATTAAGCAATGTGAAAAAACGAAAATGTAAACAGTGGGCATACTCAGGCCTCAGGAAGTAGCAGTCTTCACTTTTTTACATTGACTTTCACTAAATAAGAATAAGACTAAGCCCTAGGGGATAATTAGCAATTATTTGCCACAACCTACTATAAGCTAGTGATATCAGAGTGTCCTTACAGGGCGGATCGGAAAGGGCAACATTTTAGACAAGTAGGTTTAGTGTATGAAATGTCATTAAATAGCATTTAGTGATTCAAGTACCTGTTATTTATTCTTTTATTAAACTATACTATGGGCCATATTCTATTAGCTGCTCACAAATGCCTCAAACTCACAAATTTGGCATCAGTAAAACATGGAGTTTATACTTAAACTTCATTCAGAGACTACAAATTAATTAGTCTTAAGAAGTAAATTTAGAGATCGGACTCTCAATCCAGCATTGTAGAAACCAATAAAATAATTAAAGCAACTCTTCTAGTCCATGCGGGTTCAATGATTTGTATTAACTCCTTAAGTCCCAAAATCCATTTCACACACACAAAAAAAAATATATATATTTTTTAACTGCAGACTGTTGTGCAATTACTTCTAATGTGTTTCTATGCTTTCCCATATTTAAAAAATTGCTTAGTTTAATAGCTGTTAAGGCTCTAATTGATTAAAAAAGCCTTGCGTGTCCTCCTGAGTACTCATAATATTTTTGGCAGAAACATGATACTTTTTTATTTGTGAGTTTGAAAATATAAATCTCATAAATCTTAAGCTGTACTAAAACCAATGGAGTTCTAAGGCCGGTTTTGCTGGCCCGTAGTGAATGTGGGCCGATAACTCGTTACCAGATTGCGAGTAGCTAATAGAATCTGTGGCAATTTTCAGAGTGGTTTTAAGTGTTTATAATTTTACGAATTGGGCAATATAATACGGCCCTATATTTGGAACCTCTGCTGTGTAACTTGAATTATTAAATTGTGTACTGGTAGACAGAAACACTACTTATTAGCAAATGCAGATTTATTTTGGAACCAAAAATAGAATGACTGATTAACTGTTTGTAAATATATACATTTTACAATTGCAGATTTAATCTGAAATATATACACTATTATTATATGCTTATTTTCTAACCTTGGGAATTATTATTTTTGTAGTTCAGTGAATCATTCCATATACACAGTATTTCACATGACACTAAAAACAAGGTGCTAATCTTACCACCTGATTCTATTCTTCTTAAATTATGATATATTTATTGATTTTAAACACTTATCATTTTTCTATTCCTGTTTATATCATTTGTTGACAAGATATCATCTGTGTTCCTTGCCAAATGATAAAAACAAATTCCACATAAATGACTTATCAGTAATTACTGGCAAAGGTTCATCATTTGGACTGCTGCGTATGTGAGCAGCTGGTAATTTTGCTCCATGTTTGCTGGCATCTCTGTTCCTTATGAATTTAATTTCCTCTGTGCTAGTAAATAGCTCTTATTAATGGCATGAATCTCTCTTATGACCATGAAATGTTCAAATCAACAAACCTAATGCTTGCAACTTATTGCTGAGACAGAAATACAGGAAAAAAATGAGTCTGAGATTTCACTGACCTTTTAATATTCCAAGGTTATTTTTTTCCATTCATTTTGATAAATGAAGCCAAATAAATGTTCTTGGGGGAAAAAAAAGTTATTCATTTACGTTTTTCAGAAAGCAGGTTTAATAGATTTTCTCTGACATAGCATAATTCTGTGTGTATATACTGTATGTTCTAATTATTTTAGATTGGAATATGCATTTAATGAGTATGTTGTCTGTAATTAGATGGGTGCTTTAGTGTTTTACTTTAAAACCATGTACATTAATGTCACAGACTTCTGTTTTGGGGAAAATTGTTAATGCCAACTAGGATTTGAGGGGGAGTTAAATTCACTACTTTATGGAGTTAGATGCCAGAAAGGAAACACAGGCCTTTTGAGAGGGGATACCCCAACCCCATGCCAGTCACAGCTCTGGATAAATTGCCATAGTAATTTTCCTGTAAATGCCCCCAACCGCACTGTAGACTGGTTGATCTAGAATTATCCACCTTAAGCTGGCGCTCTTGACAGTCGTGGAATCAGGATAACAAGCTGTCTAGTTATTAGACAACAATAAGGCATTGTTGTAGTCGACCACAGTGGTTAAGTGGGGCTAAGTACTTTAATTGATACCCACTTTGATTCATTAGCTGAGGTTAACCACACAAAAAACGTTATGCCTTATTGGGGACACATAGGTCTTGTTTTTCTTTATTGGGGAGTTGTGAAGGCAGACCATCTTCTCATCCTCATCCAGATTACTGAGCTTTGACTGACCCATGGACCCAGCAGCTAAACTCTTCTTGTTACGTGGAAAGGGATTACAGGTTACTGGGATCTATAGTTAGCCAAGCTGAGGGAGCATATGAAAACCCCAGGAATGGGGCTTGAGTGGTGCCTGAACCAGTGCCACCATGATCAAAGGGCTGAGGAGAGAGGACTACAAAGGATAGTAGCTGGGAAAATAGGAATAGGTGCACCTGCCCTCTGGTGGTAGTACCCCAGCAGGGGTTCCACAAGGGAACTTACTGAAGGAGGAGTATGAGCTTCTTCACAGATACCGGGCAAGGGTGGCGGTCTTGTCAGGGGATCTCATCACTGAACTGGTTTTGGGGCTGATGCATTAAATTATCCAGGATGTGGAAAGTGAATGGACCTGGATATCTAACCCAGCCTCGCCCATTGCAGCCCAGTATAACCATGGAGTAAAGCTTGTCCCAGTTAATGCTCTCCCATTACAGCTTTAAAATATTTGAGGAAGTAAGAGGGGAGATTCTGCATCCTGTAAGAACAGTTTTACAGATTATTCCCTGCTTTGATGAGGGAGTGGATATTGGACCAACATTGATTTACAGCAGAATCAGCTGGGCAACTAACAAATTGCTATAAGGAGACAAAAATAGAGCCATCATGTTTGTACCCTAGAAGAACTATGTGGCGGGAAGAAGGTGCAGCAACCGTCATATCTGCTGTAATGCTTCCTGTTCATTAGGTTGTGCCCCAGCCAAGTCTGTCACAGAAGGATCCCTGCAGAGAACCTCAAAAAGGTGCCACCCAGGGCTATGAATCCACTAACCGCCAGTTAGGGAACCAGGAAGTTCACCAAGAGCCCTGTTGTTTTGGGGTAATCCGGTGGCGCATTTATGGAGAGATTGCCCACATCAGCCCCCTACCACTGAGCATCTATTTTATTGTTTATAGGATTGGGGCGGCTCTGCCACCCAGAAGAAGGAGTTTAAACAATTAGATGACTGCCCAGAATGTGTGAAGCATACTTTCCCTGTCCACCCATTCTGTACAGCTACCAGCATTCGATAGCCAGAGACTGCTTTTGCAGCTAACCATAGTAGACGGCAAATTGGCCCAAGGATTCTGTAGCCAATCAGACCTACTAACAAAAAAAGTGGATGTTCTTCACTGTTTCATGACCTAATTGAAGACAGATTGGAGAACCAAGAAAGAGCTAATGAAGGTGGCGTGATAAAAGGCATCCCTGCTGTTGGAGAATGATCCGGAGGTTATGGCACCAGTACTCAGAGTGAATACTTATACTGGGGGGAACAGTCCTGGGCCGATGTGGATGAATTTAAAAGAAGCTGATCATACCATAGGGTTAGGGCAGAGTCTGGGGATGTGGGTCTGCATAAAGATTGTTATGTGTGAGAGTATGGGTTACTGTTTAGGGTAATTGAACCAGAGGTAGAATATCAGCTTTGGACTATCAAAAAGCAGTTAGTTGTCCATGTCAAATTCAGGGAGATATTGTTAAGTTTACAACATGATATTCCCCTAGCTGGGCACCTAGGAATCAATCGGACCAAACACTGACTGGGCCAAGCATTTTACTGGCTTCAATTGAGACAGAACATTACAAAGTATTGTGACACATGTGTCTCTTGGCAGTAGTTCAAGACCATTATTGCCCATTATTGAGGCTTATTTTCATAGACTGTAGATCAATATTGTGGGATCCTTAGCCAATCCTAACTGATTGAGGAAACTATACATTTTAACCCTAGTTGACTATGCCAGTAAGTAACCCAATGGGGTTACCCTGTCCAGTATCACAGCAGAAACTGATGCACTGGTCACTATTTTCACAAGGGTAGGATGCCCAAAGGAGATCTTGTCTGAACTTACCTACCAATTGTGCCTATATTGTGGCATGAAGCATCTATGTTCCTCCCCCTATTACCCCTAGCCAAATGGGCTATGTGAAATATTTAATGGCACCCTGAAAACTGTGCTAGGGGCCTATGTGAACCAAGAGAGAGGTTTGTAGAAGATGCATTCCCACCTCCTCTTTGCGTACAGAGAGGTTCCCCAGTAGTTCACTGGATTTTCACCCTTTGAACTGCCGTATAGCAGGCAATACAGGGTGCTGTTGGAATTAGTCCGGGAGTTCTAGAAGGGGGGACAGGAAGAAGATGATAGTGCCCTATGTGCTGGAATTCAGAGATAGACTGGAGAACAATACCAGTCTGGTGAAAGATGACCTAATGGCAACAGAAGCATTTGTAGGTTGGGCACCACACTATAATTTACAAGATAAATCATAACTCCTACTTTGTAGAGGTAGATCCCCAAATGAATATGTAGAAGGTTATACATATGAACATGTTGAAGGCATATCAGGGCAGGGAAATCCCAGATGATGGGCTTTTGCCCAATCTTTTAGACCCTTGGTACTCCAGGGTCAGCTCTGGCTAGTAACCCAAACCTCCTTCTGCTAGCCCTAAATTTCCCAGTTATTGTTTGACTAACCAGTTTGGGGCACTGAATGGGTACTGAGAAAATATGCCTAGAACCAGCTAAATTAGATGGGATAGCAATGTGACCCTTCCCTGGACTAAGAAGCAGGTAATTGCTTTCCTTGATATTGCTGGATATTACCACAAGTTTGTTCCCCACTACAGCTCCATCTCCAAGCCCCTCACAGATCTGATCCAGAAACAGATGCCCCAGGCAATTCAAACAACCCCTGACTAAGACCACAGAGGTTAAATTAGGTTAAGTGCTGTAAATAATTTCCCCTTTGATGCACTGAGTATGGGGATGAAGAAGGCTGACCACTGATACTCTGACCTGTTACAAAGATCATCACAGCATCAGATCACAATTCTCCGACCAAGAATCCAGGGGCAAGTGATAATCCTCTCACAGAAGACCTAGGTAGACAGGAGGTTATCTAGTCTTTACTATGTGACCCTTAGTAATCATTTAGCCCACTTAGTGCCCCAGGCTAGATGGTCTGGCACCCCCAGACAGTTCGTGGTTTAATTACTGATGAACATTCTAGTGATATAATGTGTGCCGAATAATTTGATTAACTGTTAAAGCATTGTTTAATTGGGTATAAAAGGGGGTGTTTTTGAATAAACATCTATGCCCTACTGGGAAAACATAGATCATTTTGTGTGTCTTGATTGTGAAGGCAAACAATCTTCTCATTCTCCTCCAGCTTCCTGAACTTTGGCTGACCCATGGACTGTTGCTGTTCCTGTTAGCCAATTGGGTTGATCCAGGGTTGATCCATATCAACGTTTACAAAGGACTATTTATTATAATTAATATCTGTGTTATGATAACTGCTGAGATATACTTGTTACTGTCAGTTTGTTCTACTATTGTCATAAAATAATGTTGCTTATCTGTAAACCAGAAATGCTCTGTGTTCACTGATCCATTTTACTGCTCCAATGTACCCACCCCCCTGAAATATCTCCTTGTTCTGTCTTATAGACACTTTTAAAAGCATACTGCAGAGTAACATCTCCCATCAGAAGTCCACCTGAAAGCAGTCCCCTCCCACCCTGCCCCTCTACCCACCCACCCTTGTTTACACTTAATATATTGAGGCTTACTAATTACCTGCACATGTTCAATCAGTGACATCTGATTATCACCTCTAACCACCCCCTTCAAGAATACTTGCTTACACAGTGCCATTATGTTTCTTAACACCACCTTCCTTATTATAACCTCCTGCCTCTTTCTCAGACTCTCTTATACTGTCTCTACACATCATGTCTCCAATAATATAACAATCTCACCTTCCCTGCTTTCCTCTCCTCTTCTCTGCTCCCATGAGCTCCTCTCCTTTCTCCAGTCACTATCTCATCCCTCCCCTAAAGCTGGAAAGCAGAAATGCTCCTATAAGTCCTATTCCCATCTCATTTTACTCTCTCTCCTTCTTCTGATGACTTGTGGGGATAAATCCCCTAACCCAGGCCCCTCACTCATTCCCACCTGCTGTCAGCCACGCAGAGTCCCCAGGGCAGCAAATGCCCAAAACACCCATATTCTAATACCCATCACGTGTCACAAACCATCTACTTTGCCCTTCTCCTGTGCCCTCTGGAATGCAAGGTCTGTTTGCAATAAACTTACCTTCATTCATGATCTCTTCATTTCCAACTCCCTCAATTTACTGGCTATCACGAAAACCTGGCCACTCCATCTGACTCTGCCTCCCCTGCCGCACTCTCTTATGGTGGTCTGCACTTCAACCACACTCCTAGACCTGGGAACAAACAAGGTGGAGGTGTGGGAATACTACTATCTTCTCGCTGCACTTTTCACTGCATACCCCCTGTTCCCTCCCTCCAATTCTCATCTTTTAAAGTCCACACTATCCGCATCTTCTCTCCCATCCCTCTGCGAGTAGCTGTGATCTATCGCCCACCTGGATCACCCTCTCAATTTCTGGACAACTTTGCCGCCTGGCTCCCTCACTTTCTCTCCTCCATTATACCTTCACTCATTCTTGGCGATTTCAACATAGCCACTGACACCCCCACCTCCCCAACAACTGCAAAATTACTTGCACTTACCTCCTTCCTTGGCCTCTCACAATGGACAGATTCTGCAACTCACAGTGGTGGACACTCCATTGACCTTATTTTTACTAATCTCTGCACTAACTCCAACCTTGACATCTCCTCACTTCCCCTATCTGACCACCACCTGCTAACTTGCAACCTCACCTCATCTTCCGCTCACTAACCTTCTTCAAATCCTTCCATCAGAACAAGCAGAAACCTGCAAGCACTCAACCCACAACAATTTTCAAATGTATTAAAACCCCTTCTCCGCCCCCTCACCACCCTTGCCTGCCCTGACATCGCCACTTCACAGTACAACACTACTCTAACTTCCACCCTTGACTCTCTTGCCCCCATAATCACAAGCAAACGCCCTCGCTCTCACCCACAACCATGGCACACTACACAAACACGCTATCTACAGAGATGCTCACGTACTGCAGAACGACTATGGAGGAAATCTCGAACCTCAGCAGACTTTCTCCACTACAAGTTTACCTTGCGCTCCTACTTGTCTGCCCTCAATCTTGCCAAACAACACTACTTCTTATCACTAATATCAAACCTGTCCTCCAACCCTAAACGTTTATTTGCTACATTTAACACCCTCCTCTGCCCACCCCCGCCTTATGCCCCTTCCTGTCTAACTGCTGATGACTTTGCCAGCCACTTTAAAACTAAAATTGAAAATATCCAAAATGAGCTCTCCTCCCAGCTTGGCCCTAACCCTTACCCTTCCCCAATCCCTCCTCCACTATGGATTCCTTTGACCCTGTTACCGAGGATGAAGTATCTACTTTACTATCAACCTCTCACCTTACCACATGTCCACATTCCTTCACAGCTAATTCCTCCCCTATCCACCGCACTTATCCCAGCTCTCACACATCTATTCAACCTCTCCCTAAACACTGGCAGGTTTCCATCCTCCTTAAAACATGCCGTAATTACACCCATTCTCAAGAAGCCCTCATCTGACCCAGCTTCTGCCTCCAACTACCGCCCTATCTCACTACTTCCCCTGGCTTCTAAACTGCTTGAGCGGCTTGTTTACAATCGCCTCACTCAATTTATTTCTTCCAATTCCCTTCTTGACCCCTTCCAATCTGGTTTCCGTGCCAAACACTCAACAGAAACAGCCCTCACAAAAGTCACCAATGACTTGCTAACTGACAAATCAAAGGGTAACTTCTCCATTCTAATTCTCCTGGACCTCTCTGCTGCCTTCGACACAGTTGACCACCCTCTTCTAATCCAAACTCTCTGTTCATTTGGCATCCAGGGCACAGCTCTTTTATGGTTCACATCCTACCTAAAAGATTGTACATTTAGCTTCTCCTTCTCTGGCACCTCTTCTTCACCTCTCCCTCTGTCTGTTGGCATTCCCCAAGGTTCTGTCCTAGGCCCCCTCCTCTTCTCCATCTACACCTCCTCCCTTGGCACCCTCATAAAAGCCTTTGGATTTCAGTATCATCTCTATGCAGATGATACTCAAATCTACCTCTCTGCAGCCGATCTATCCCCCTCTCTTTTAGCTCAAGTTTCCAACTGCCTCTCTAGCATATTCTCCTGGATGTCAACCCGTCAACTCAAACTCGACATGTCTAAGACTGAACTCCTAATTTTTCCACCCTCTACTATAGCTTCCACTCCTCAAATATCTCTCACTGTTGACAACACCATCATCACTCCCACCTCCCAGGCCCATTGTCTTGGGGTTCTACTGGATCCCGCCCTCTCTTTTATTCCTCACATCCAATCGATAACTAAATCTTGTCAGTTTCACCTAAAAAACATCTCCAAAATTTGTCATTATCTTACACAAGACACAGCTAAAATTCTAATACACTCTCTCATCATATCTCGACTCGACTACTGCAATTCCCTTCTTGCTGGCCTCCCCATCTCTCGTCTGTCTCCCCTCCAATCCATAATGAACGCCTCTACTAGACTCATCTTCAATACCAAACGCTCAGCGTCTGTAGCTCCTCTCTGTCAATCACTCCACTGGCTTCCCATAGCTTCCCGAATCACATTTAAAATCATGACCTTAATGCATAAAGCCCTCAACAACAGTGCACCCCCTTATATCTCTGCTCTTGTTTCAAAATACTCTCCCAACCGCCCCCTTCGTTCTGCTAACGACCTTCTTCTTTCCTCCTCTCTCATCACCTCCTCTCACTCCCGTCTTCAGGACTTTTCTCGTGCAGCCCCTACTATTTGGAACTCCTTGCCTCGCTCCATTAGATTAACTTCCTGCCTCAAAACCTTTAAAAAATTACTAAAAACACACCTATTTAAAAAATCATATCACCTTCAGCCTTTATAATTACAAATGCACACTCCACAGCTTAATAACACTCCCACCCACAATCTACAGTACAGCCCACAGACCCCTCCAATTGACTAAACAAATTGCATTCACGTTGCCATTTTGTATTTGTCACTCTCTTGTATCACACCTAAACCCTTAGATTGTAAGTTTGCGAGTTTTCAATTGTGTGTCCGTGTCTTGGAAACAAGCACTATGTACATTTGATTATATGCTCAAAAACAGGGCCCTCCATTCTTTATGGTGTTAAGTTTGTCTTTTGCCATGTACTAACCCCCTGTACAGCGCTACGAAATATGTTGGCGCGATATAAATAAAGATAATAATAATAATAATAGGACTGTGACCATTAAACACATGTTTTTTTACAACTCTGTTCATATTAGGATATAATGTCTCTTAGTGAGCATTTAGTGAGCATTTTCTTTGCCCCGTATTTTTGCAAAAAACAGACATGCTGCTGCCTTATTAATAAATTAATCTACCAGTTAAGATACAGTCCAAGGAGAATGACCTACAATATGAAAAAGAGTGTGTGAACATTATGATGAGGTTGTCAAGTGGTGGACCAGTCACTTAAAGTATGAAAATAGAAGATATCACTGCCTTCGTTCTCACTGGCTTCAGCTAGTCTGGGTGCAGGTTATGAAGCTTTTTTTGCTTGGTCTATCACTCGACACAAAACCACCCATATAATGACACTGACAAGTTACAAGAAATTCACTGTGTTATGTCATGAATTCAGATATTAATGCAAAACTACAAATATACACTCTCCAGGACCTTCCTATCTGACACTCTGCAGTCAAGTGACTTCTCAAAGGCTAAAATATTGCACCATACTGCTGGATTTTATCAACAACATTCAATTGCTTTTTTTAGCATTCATAATTATCTACCCTCTTAAATCTTCATACATCTCAATACCAAAATGCTTATATCACTTCAGTTGGGTTGTTAAAAGGTTACACATTCTTGTTAACTTTCTGTTCTTTGTGAATAAGTAATGTTAGGTGATGTCAACGAGTACTTGGTATACAGGAACTGTCTGACATTAACAATTATTTTGAAGTAATCAGAAGTATAAAAGTACATCCCAAACCTCTCAAAATCTTTCTTAAAGGAGTAGTCCTTTGTCTTGCGTGGATAACTAATGAAAGATACAAGATGCACTACATTTATTTTATATCCATTTATATTTTTTTTATTTCTTATATAGAGTGTATTTATACAAAATAAATATATTTCTTAAGAAAATCTATAACATAGTGTATAAGTGGTTAATGTTTCCCTAATGGCAAAAAATTGGATCTTTATATAATATGTATAAT
The DNA here is from genome assembly GCA_027410445.1 of Discoglossus pictus. Taxonomy (NCBI): domain Eukaryota; kingdom Metazoa; phylum Chordata; class Amphibia; order Anura; family Alytidae; genus Discoglossus; species Discoglossus pictus. Next base: position 126,886,398 of record CM050165.1, on the reverse strand, counting down.
TTTCTGTATCCAAAGGCGCTTTTAGATATTGTATACTAAATTGGCTTGTTAGATAGTATAGAAGACTCTTGAAGAGGTGTTTACAATTATTGCAGGTAACTGACAATTTGGATAAGCTGTTTTGTAGTTAACCCTTTCACCCTCACACCCATGTTAGGCAAACATCTGCAGTATCTCTGTGGCAATGTAATTATGTAAAATGATTAACTTAATATTAAAGATAGAGATGATGCATATGATACCCCAAACAAATTCATATTTGAATAGAAAGATAGATGTAAAATACAATAGTAATAAACAGGTTGTAAATAAATAAAGTTGTTAAATGTATTAGTTTTATCATTCAATAGAAGCAAGTAAACAGCTGGCAGGGAAGAATCTGAACCCCTGTCTTCAATATAGATTGCACTAGTGAAAGGAGTTTCAGCCAGGTACCCCTGAAGAGTGGCCTTCATCAATGCTCATTTTTGTATAAAGATTTTATAGGATACATACCTGTAAAAAGTTTATTTTGATGCTGTTGTTGTTTAGTCGTGATCCATGAACTGCAGCACCTGTCAGGCTCATCTGTCAGCCACTGCCCCTCTGAGCTCCATCACACCTACTTTGATAGCTTCTATCGTGCCCTCATTTATGTGCCTTCCATCTTTCCTTGCATCAGAGTTATGTCTAGGGAATCATGTTTTCTCATGATATAGCCATGCAGTAAACAGTTTGTCTTGATTTCCTGTAGTACTGATTTATTGGACCTTCTTGCTGTCCAATGGGACTCTAAGCAGTTTCCTCCAATACTACAGTTAAAAGGCATCAAATCTATAGTGCTCATCCTTCTTAATGGCCCAGCACTCACATCCATATGTTACTTCTTTGAATACCATAGTTTTACCTATGCAGATTTGTTGATAGTGCAATATCGTAAGGATAAAATAAATGCTATGTGCTTATATAGAGCCCTATAAAATTGGAGAAACAACAATTCAATACACTGTGCATACTCAAATTTGGACTGCATTAAGTGCAATTTACTTGTGTTCATATATGATTACCTATATATAGTATGCATTTGTCTTTGCTCAACATGAATAACATGCATGAAGTACATTTGTATAATGAATATATTTCTAGTGAAAAGTTTTAAAGGACCACTATACTTAAAAAAAAAGGCATCTGTTTTCAATTATGTACTAAACTTACAACATTAGCCACTGTCTAAGCCATGGACAGGAAAACTATTTTGGAAAAATCAGAATTTTTTACAGCTTTGTTTATGAATGCAAGAATTATTTTTTTTGTGTTACATCACTTCCTGAGAGCTGGATAATGGAGATGTGTTTTTGTAGTGGAGGGAAAGGTAGAGAAGGAGGGAGCAGGGAGAACTAGGGAGGCTTTGTTAGATAATTGGATGCAATTGAAATTGACATCATACCCCTTGCCCCTATAGACCCCAAAACAGGAAGTTTGCAATGATAGATGCAATCATAGCTCTCGAGAAATGTAAACACCCCTCTAAAATACAACTTTCAACAACCTATCATGGATTCCTCCAAGGTAATTTATTTTTTTCTAATGAAAAAATTACTTTATGACTTTGTTCCTGCTTAAGTCAGTCTCAATGTTTTCACACATATATATCTTCTTTCATTGTACAATGTTCCTTTAACTAAACCATTGCCTCAGCTGTAATGCAGTGCAACCATTTAGAAAACCTATTAAGCAGTTTCACTACACCAAATTGTACCATTTATCATTGCATGCTGAAAATGCAAATCACAAATAAAACAAAATATTTATGCATAACAGCGGAGTGCATTTAAGGTCTCCTAGTGTATGAAAGTAATAAAAAAAAAATTGGATGAGCGAAGATTAAGAGGACACTGTCACCACAATATCTAAAGGGCAGATACATTAAGCTTTCTACTACGAAATAGTGCTTAAAAATGTTTTCTTTTTCTTGGTTGAGAAGCCCAAAAAACTTCTATATTGCATATTTATAAATAAAATGTGGATCTTGTGAGTTATAACACCAGCTCATTATCCACAAGACCTTGAAGAATGCAAATCCATAAAAAGTACACAAAACAGGTGATTAAAATCCTCCAGTGCACACTCACCTTTCAGAATGCTGTAAATGATTTGTGCACTTGTTTTTGGGATGCAAATTAAATCACTACTGAGTACTGAAAGTATAATTGCTTTAATGTTGCTACAGGGTGAAACAGCTGTCTGTGAGTCCATTTTCTGATTCTGTAGTTGTAAGCCTTGCTATGTTTCAAACATTATAAATAAACTAGGGGGATCAGTGCTTAAAGCATAAAAAGTAAAATGGTGATAAACTGAGATTTTTATATGGAGGTTTCTACCCAGCAGCCTTACTTGTAGTGGAAACACTACACTGCTGTTGGTATATTGATCTGCATAGCATTTAAGTACATGTTCAGAAAGAACTTGCATATAATATAAATGTGCTTGAAGAATAAATCAGAATTTGCTGTGATTAACATAAACATATACAGCCTTACTAAATTCCAGCCTCGTAGATAAGAGACTTCTACTTAAATCCTACATGCTGCAAATTTCTCAAAGTTACGACGCTATTAAGTTAGCCCTGCTGCGAGCAACGTGTGAGCTACGCAGCAGGGCCGTCCGTATCAACACAGTGAAAATGTATAATCTCGCAGGCTCACACACCTCATTAATTGCTGCTGGGGTCCTAAACGGGACCTCCGTGGCAGTCCCACACATAAGCTCTGACGTGGGGGAAACTCCAACTACCCCACCGGCACCTAAAATTAACCTCCCTCTATGCAGGGTCCCCAAGGGATCCTAAAGCCTCTACGTGCTGCCTCAGAGCATCCCGAGACAGCCGTGTGAGGCTCCCCCCTGTTCCCCATACACATGTGTTTTTTTAACAGGGGCTGTATATGTTTATGTTAATCACAGCAACATGTTTATGTTAATCACAGCAAATTCAGATTTATTCTTCAAGCACATTTATATTATATTCAAGTTCTTTCTAAACATGTACTTAAATGCTATGCAGATAAATATATGTTTTTTTTAACAGGGGCCGTGCCGGAGAAGAAAAGAAGAAGGATGGGGACAGGAAAGGTGAGTAGAATATTTAGAATGTGAATGTTTATTTATTTTATGTTAATGTGTTGCACTCATTTTTTTTTGTTTTCCCCTAGGTTGGTGATCTGAAGGGACATCTACAAAGGTAAGTGGTTAATTATTTTATTTTAGCTTAGAATTAGGGTTTCTGTATGTAGATAGGATATATTGTATATTAGATAGATAGGGGGATGTATTTTAGATAGGACTTATTGTATATTAAATAGATTGTATGTTAGATAGATAGGGGTTATTGTATTTTATTTTATTTGTATTGTATGTATTGTATTGTATGTATTGTATTGTATGTATTGAATTGTATTGAATTGTATTGTATGTATTGTATTGTGGATATCTTTCTTTTTTTAGGTGTGTCATTTTTTTTCTGTAGTGGGCGGGGTTGTAATGTATTTTTTTTTATTTTTAATGTATTTTTTTTATTTTGTTCCATTTTAAATTTTTGGTGACGGTTTTTTTTTATTTTCTGTAATGTAGATTTTTTTTATTTTTTGTTACTTAGGTTTTTTTTATTTTCTGTAATTAGTGTGGTGGTGGGGTTATTAGGGGGTAGGTAGGTAGTGTAGGTAGGTAGTGTAAGTGTTAATAGATTAGTGTGGGGGGGTAGTTTAGATTTAATGGTTTATTGGGGGTTATAGTGCAGTGTAGTGTTAGGGTTTTAACAGCCTCATAAGGGTCATAATATACCCTTATGGGACTGATGAAGTTAAATAGAGGCTTATGGGGGTCTGTATTGACCCCCATGAGTTATAGGGTTAAGTGCTTATGGGGGTCTGTATTGACCCCCATGAGTGACAGGGTTAATGAGGGCTTATGGGGGTCTGTATTGACCCCCATGAGTTATAGGGTTAAGTGCTTATGGGGGTCTGTATTGACCCCCATGAGTGACAGGGTTAATGAGGGCTTATGGGGGTCTGTATTGACCCCCATGAGTTATGGGGTTAATTAATTGCTTATAGGGGTCTGTATTGACCCCCATGAGTTATGGGGTTAATTCTCCTTCAAGGACCCGCAAGGCGGGACATAACAAAATGTAAATGCAGCAGGGTCCCGATCGGTGCTGATTGGGGACCCCCACTGCAAGGGGTTAATGTGGGGCGACTGCGGGGGTCCCTATGGACCCCTGCAGCAAGGGGTTAATGTTGGGACACTTCTGGGGTCCTGATGTGGACCCCCAGCATAGAGGGGGGTTCATTTTAGGTGCCGCGGCAGGGATTGCTAATAGTGTGCCGCCGGCCCTTTTAGGAGCCACGGCGGGGAATGTAAAACTTTTAAATGCAGCGGGGCCTGATCTATGCAGATCGGGGGTCCCCGCTGCAAGGGGTTAATGTGGGGACACTTCAGGGGTCCCGATGGGAACCCCCAGCATAGAGGGGGGTAATTTTATTTGCTGCGGCCAGGATTGCTAATAGTGTGCCGGGGGCCTTTTATGGACCTGCGGTGGGTACTTTGAAATTTTTAAATGCAGCGGGGGCCTAATCTATGCCGACCAGGGCCCCCTGCTTCAAGGGGTTAATGTGGGGGTGGCTGCAGGGGTCCCGATAGGGAGCCCTGCAGCATGGGGATGTGTATAGGGAGCAGGGGGGAGCCTCACACTGCTGTCTCGGGCTGCTCCTATGCAGCACGTAGAGGCTTTAGGATCCCTTGCTGGCACTTTTTGTGCCCTTAGGGATTCTTCCGAGGTGCGATATTCACCTCATAGATTTAAGGCCATTTTTCGGAGTCATCTCGCAAAGCAGGCTGCGAGAGATTCGGTCCTCGCAAACAGCAAAAAACTGCCTTTTGTGAGGACCGAGAGAACTAAGAGGGCTAATTAAATAAGGCCCATAATTAATAGACACAATATTATCATATTTTGGAGTTCTGATGAAAATTGTCAATTTCACAGTACAGTGATTCACCCAAAATCTGCAAAATTGGTTGGCAGTTACAAAAGACAGACCATATTATTTAGCAATGCAAATCAATTATCCTATTGTATGTATGCATGTATCTATGACATTTTATGTGCAGTCCCTGCAACAAAGAGCTTACGATCTAGCTATCGAATTGGTGTAATCAGTCATTTAAATGCAGTAACTTGCTTTAAAAAACAAACAAAAAAAAAGTCATATTCTGTTAATAATTATTATTGCTTCTAAGCAAGCTGGAAAATCAATTATTTTCACTTCAACCACTATACTAAACTCCTTACATATGTGAGCTATTTCTAAAGAAACATCTAAATGCATTTCCCAATGATACCATCATATATAATAGTTGTAAATCTGTGAGTTGTCGTCACGCTTGCGGCCCGTAGGGCTGCAACCGCGAGCCTCGAGAATCAAGGCGAGCCGTTGAGGCATGCCATGGGACTTAGACTGCAATGAGTGCCGAAGGCGCTAATTGTACTGCAAGACTCGCAAAGCGAGGCGAGCAGTTGAGGCACGCAGGACTTAGGCTGCAATGAGCGCCGAAGGTTCTCATTGCACTGAGAGCCTCGCAAAGCAAGGCGAGCAGTTGAGAAACGCGGGACTTAGTTTGCGCTCATCCCAAGACACGCAGAACTTAGCAAAAATTACGGGCCGTATGACTTAGGACCCGAAGCACGGAAATGGACTGCGGGGCTCAAAATAATTTAAGGTCATATTTTGCCTTTTTTCCCAAATGTAAATCGCCGCTGAAAAAAACACGAAAAAAACTAGGCTGAAGGACGTAAAATAAAGCTGAAGGACGTAAATACGAGCCCTGAGCACTAAGACTTAACGCAAACCAGTAACACTTAATACAAGGGATTAACAATTAACTCAAGCCACTAACACTGAACCCAAGGCAGTAACATTTAACCCAAGGCAGTAGGACACAGGTATATAAAGTACACAGGGTGAGAGGCTCGCAATTAGCGCCGAAGGCGTTCATTGCAAGCCACGGGATGAGCACTGAAGACGCTCATTGTGGGGGTCGCAATGAGTGCCAAAGTGAATCATTGCAAAGCAGGAAAGGTGCGGCTTGGCAAAAACGGCAAGGAGCGGCAATGCCTCCAATCGTGGGGCCTGTAAAGTAGACAGGGGAAGAGGCTCACAATGATCACCGAAGGTGCTCAGAGGGGCCATATACTCGCATATTGTGGCAGACAGCATTGCCTGGCTTCAAATTGTATTGCCTTCATTTTTGACGGGCAAATCGCTAGTTATGACATAATTATTATTTTTGTCAATGCTTTAACTTGATTGGGCACAATCAAGCATTTTACATATAAAATAATTACTGCTTTTAATATAATTTAATTAACACAACATAGATTGCTGTACAGATCTTCAAATATAATATGTAATAATTGACACACTTATATTAAAAAAGAGTGTGGCTGACAAACTATCTAAATTATTTCACACTTGTTTTATGTTAATGACATAGTTTAATAAATTTGCAAAACATCCATGATCATCAGCTTCTTTAAATTTGGGGACTGTGAGTCCAACATGAAGCACGTAATAGCTGTGGGCTTGAAATTTAGCCAAGTTACGTTGATAATAAATTAGAACGGGCTGCAAGCGCTAATATAAACTTGTATGTAGAACGTTGGATTTTAGGCAGTGCGGGCAATCAATTAGTGTAGACCGTAGTTACGGGTTTAGACGGAGCCAAAGAAAGAAGAGATCATCAGCGTTATGTCACTGAAAAAGGGGAGGTTATTTTTTAAAGTCCTATGGGCTAAAATTATAATTTGTGATCGGACCCACATTCCAGATATAATGCAATATTGATAAAGCCATAAATATGATATTCCATCACATGCGAGTTACAGTATATGTATTAACACATTGATTAAAGTGATCGATATAACACAAAATATAAATATGAAATAAAGTATTTTTGGGGGCCTATTTGTGGGCTTGAGAATGTTGTGCTATTAATTCTAAGACCTAACATCACTTTCCCTTATAATAAATGTACAGTAGTGTGTTTTTATTTGCATTACAAATGCTACGTATTGGACTTTACCCCCCTTGCGGGTCCTCTCGAGCACTTGTAGTGATTTGGACTCAATTTGTGTGTTACATGCTAGCTTGCGGGTGACTTTGTTGCAATTTAATAGCTGAATTAAACAAGTAGTGGTTACGGGCTTGTCAGATCAAAGGATTTGCGGGCTGAGAAGTTCCACGTTCACGTTCCGTAGGCATTTTTTGTCCGTCAAAGTCATGCAAGCTACGCTACGAGCTATGCTTTTCAAAAACACAGCAATTTAATGAGGCGCTAGTCATGTTTTAGAGGACTGAACGATCATTTTTAATAAAAATACACTAATGTATTGAAATACTGATTCAAAAAGGCACATGTAGGCTGAAAATGAAAAATACAAAAAAATATAAAAAGCATTACCTTTAATCAATGGAATTTAATTGTGAGCACAGCTCTTGAACAAAGTGATATATTATTGTATGATTCCTGCTTCCATTCTTCTCTTTTTCATATTATTCATTTAATTCCCCTGCTTTTGTAATATGCTTTATAATATTATTATGATGGGCAGAGTTTGCTTTAAAAAATGTGTTTTTTGGTTTGCTATCAGTCAGAACCTAACCAATCTAATTATCTACTACTATCAGTTTTCAATAATGTATAAACTTTAATTAAATTACACATGATTTACTGAATTTTTTGGAGTTATTATATGTACATTTATATGCAAAAAGAATGGTATAAAGTTGAAAATAAAATAATAACAAGGGTAAACACCACAATTTCCAAAGCACAGCAGTTTAAATAAAGCTGTTTTATAAGTTTGAACATTTCCCATATTTGCTACTAAGCATTTGACAATTTACGGATTTGGGAAAGGATTGGGAGTGCTAATGTGCCACAATAGTCAGTGTTACCTACTTTTGAGCTCATCCCTTCTCGGGGCTGATTGCAAGTTCTAGTGAACGGGGTGTGTTAACCTCAACTACGGTGAAAATCTAACTACTATCTACTAAATCCTCATCCTGCTATTTACAGTACTTCCCCCAATGCTGTTATTCATTATCTTGTATTTCAACCCTGTTTTAGCAGTATATTTTATATATAAGTAAAATAATATAACCAATGTTAATTCATTAGTATACAACCTACACTGCTAGATGTTAATTATAGCCGTGTATGTTGTATATAAATAGGTGCATATTAGTTTTATCATTTTATTTCAGTATAAAATATTCTGCTATAGTTGAAATGAAATCCAAGATGCTGAATCTCAGCATGGTGGTAATAAAGCCATATTACAATTGAGATTCAGTAAATTTAAAAGGGCTCTATTTAAGCACATAGCATATTTTATTTACAGAAGTTTTTAGTTAGTGAAGACCTTGCTTTTAGATAGAAGTTCACTAACTAAAAACTTCTGTAAAAAAAACTATTCTATGTGCTTAAATAGAGCCTTTTTAAATTAACTGAATCTCAATTGTAATATGGCTTTATTACCACCATGCTGAGATTCAGCATCTTGGATTTCATTTCAACTATAGCAGAATATTATAGACCCCTATAGGGCCTCTAAGTTTATACATGGAGCTCCTTATTGACCCCCATGGCAACCTACATTAACCCATTATCCCTATGAATACAATTAAAATAAAAAAGAATCTACAGAAAATAAAAATGCTAAGCCTGTAGGGTAAAAAATCATACATATCCACCCTTAGATAACCCTCCATGATCATCCACGATGCCCTAGTCTTCAATCTTTATCCGTCGATAAACGGTGCACATCCATGTCAATAGTACATTAATTCCTCTTTGATCTTGCTTGAAGACCCTGGTTCCTCATCTTAGGCCCTCGGAAAGGGCCTCCACCTAAAAAAAATGCAGCTATTTAAAAAAAATCAAGTAACAGAGCTCTTTCCCCCGCCAATAAACAGCTTTCTAACCTCACCATATATACTATTTTTATAGCTTCTGATTGGCTTAGATATGTACATATTTTGGTTGTAATGGTAAATCATTGCATTTAGATTGTATTGTTTGAATAACCAATTTTGTATTATTATTTTCTAATGTCACTCTAATCTGTGATCCTAATGAATGCTCTGATAAGTGGTTTGCTATACATTCTTTTTTTTCTTAGATTGTAACACATTTCACTAGCAGTATCCAACTAAAATGGCAATCACCCATTAAACAAAGGATTCATACAGGCCTCTCACCTAAGAGGGGAGATACCTCTTTTTCAATTGTTTAATGGCTCAAATATGTGTCCATCATCCAGAATTTGAATTGCTCCCGCCCCATTTCTGAAAAAAAGGTAACCAATCAGAATGCTCTATTCTCCATATTCTAATTGGTTCTAATTGGTTGAAATAACAGTCACTCAGACTAGGGTCCTAACTGTGATGTCTCACTTCTCTTCCTGTTTCCCCTAGAAATCTCCACAACTTGCTTCTCTCTGCTCAAGGACCCACTCCTGTAACACAAGGTATATTTCTACAATCAACATGAATTTTCTGCTATATTTTTTCTGTAATTTACTTAAGCTGTGTATAAACAATTAATTTGAATGTATCCCATGCTTTGTTTAAAGCTAATCCCCCTTCCTATTAGCCATGCCATGCCTTTACATGGCGATCACCCGTCAGCATATCCTGTGTGGTGTCTAACTCTGTTGTCACACCTCTCTTCCTGTCCCCATATTTTGTCTAAAGCAAACCCCCTCCTCCTAGCCATGCCTTTACATGTCCATCTCCCTTCAGCATATCCTGTGTGGTCCCTAACTGTGATGTCTCACTTCTCTTTCTGTCTCCCAGAAATCTCCACAATGTGCTTCTCTCTGCTCAAGGACCCACCCCCAATTGTTACAGCTTTATAACAGTCAAATTACCTGACTTTCCCATTTGCAAGTTATATTTTCTAACCACTAGGGGCAGACTTATCACACCTTCCTACCTGATCAAATCTCATTTCCTTTCTGACCCTTGCTATTCCTTATCTGATATACTTATCCAGGTTTCTGCCTTTTCTACTCCCTTTACATTGTAAGCAGTGAGTTTCCAATCTTGTAAGGTGCTTTGGAAAAAAGCACTTTCTACAAAGATTCTAAGCTCAAATCAGGGCACTCCATATATATATATATATATATATATATATATATATATATATATATATATATATATATATATATATATATTATTTGCAGCTTGTTAATATTGTATTTTCCTTCTTATTATCCCCTGTATAGCGCTGCAAAATATGCTGGCGCGTTACAAACAAAAGTTAATAATGATAATAATAATACAGCATTATAGTAATGAGAACTTTCTGTAATTGGCTTGACAGAGTGAATCATAGAAGAGAATACACATTTACAATCTCATCTCTGACTGGCTCTTTCATAGTTTCAATTATTTTATTTTTTTTATTTTTCGTTCATTGTTTTTTTGTTCTAGTCTTCATTTATACTTTGTTTTTTATTTTTTGTTGTTGTTTTTATTAGCAGCTTTACAGTTGGATTGCCAAGATCATGTTCTTCTGATTCCATTTTAGGTATTTTTAATTTTTTGTTGTTCCTTTTCTAATAGCAAAAAGGATAGAGTGTGGTGGCTCAGGTATATTACATAGGAACCAAATGTAAATGTGTTTATTAGGGTGCTCCTTAGGATTAAATTAATTAATACTGTATAAAGGGAGAGAAGAAAGATCCTATTATAGGGCACACCTAATCTTCCTAATCTTAGAAAGAAGAGAATAAACTAAACAATAAAACTTAGCTTTTAATGGTAATTAAAATCCTTATTAAAATATATGCACATAGGTAGCAGAGAGATACAGGGCTGTAAAATTGGTAGGAATGACATTTCTAAATAGGCAATTCTGTTCTGAATAAATTGACCATATACAATAAAGTGCTAGTGTTGTCACAAAAACAGTGACTATTTTGCAAAAAAGTGCTAAATGTATAAAGTGCCACATGCTGTAATTTATATAAGTGCACAGCATATAGCAGCATAATATATTAAAGTGAAAATCTAAATAAATGTATATATATAGTATATAGCAAGTTATATGAGTCCAAAAGATTCTATTATCCAGCTGTATGCTGGTATTACTGAGGAAACACAGTGACAAATATTGAGTAATGCATGCCTCAATATTGATATGAGTATTATATAGTTGATAGAATTCACTGCTTTCTGAAACTACAGCGTTGGCTGATAGAATATAATGCAAATGCTGCCTCAATAATGTCTCAATAATTTCTGCGTTAATAACCAGGATCCTTCTGTATGTGACTGAGCCTTCCTTCTATAGTATTACTAACTGATTAGCTGGAGTCTAGAAAACAGGGAAGGGACTTTAGTCTATGGGCTTGAGAAGAAGAACGCCAACTCTCTACCAATATTGCCTCAAATTTTTTTTCCAATAATTGCAGCGTTTATCACCAGGATCCTTCTATGTAAGACTGTGCCTTCCTTATATTGCGGTACTGGCTAAATAGCTTCAGTTGTGAAAACAGGGAAGGGACTTTAGTCTATAGGCCTGAAAAGAAAAAACGCCAGCTCTCTGCCAAGCACGCCGCGGTTTAGACGCACATGAGTGACGTCATTGACCTGCGACTGCGTTCCTACGTGAACCCGACGTACGTTTCTTGAATTTCATCAAGGAACCCTTGATGAAATTCAAGAAACGTACGTCGGGTTCACGTAGGAACGCAGTCGCAGGTCAATGACGTCACATTTCTGAATTCAGCTTGATATGTTTTGCATTGATAAGTTTGTTTCCAGGTTCTAATGATCATTTGGGGGTACCAAGTTTAAAATGCACGAAAAAGCACCAGGCACGCAGGACTTAGGAAATACACAACAGCAAAGACACTAACACTTACACCAACAACTCCAGGCAAGCAGGACTTTGGAAATAAAACAAACGGCATTCAGCTCGCGCCACACAAACATTCAGCAGACACACAGAAGAGAAACACACATGAAAGGCACAGGGGGGAAGATGATGGAAAGAGACACATGCCACTCCCAAGCACAAAACTTGCAGGTTAATGAACCATGCAATGAGCGGACCGTACAGTAGGAGGAAAGGTTTGCAATGGGCGCCAAAGGTGCAGAAGGTGCACAGAGGAGCAAAAGCCTTACATTGTGTGGCAAACAGCATTGCCTGGCTTACAACGTTATTGCCGTCATTTTTGACGGGTAAGTCGCTAGTATCACATATAATAGTTGTCAAACTACGAATCGTCCTCATGCTTTGCAAGTTAGCAAAGCGAGGGGCCGCATTTGCGGAGGTGGAGGCTCTATGGCGCCTCACACGCTGTTACAAACACCCACACAAGCGGCACTTTACCAAAATAGATCTAACACTCAATCACTATATACGGACTTACACAAAAAAATACAAACCGCAGGACTTAGAACGGAAAATTTACGGACTTAGTATATAAAAAATATGAGACGCGGGACTTAGAAAAAAAAACATTACAACCTCGCAAAAATACGACCTCAGGGAGGGGAGGTACAGGTAAGGGGGGCAGGAGGTGGGAGGGCGTCATAGGCCTGATCCTGGGGGGGGAGGTAGTGGGGATTAGGGGCAGGCCCCAGGGAGAGAACAGGGAAGCCAGGAACGCCAGGCACAGTTGGCAGAGCAACAGGTTGTGCCAAAGCAGAGGGTCCACAATTATAACGAAAACGAGACAGAAACCCTCCTCAGGGAAGTCCAAGCCTGCCGTAGCATCATCCATGGTGGTAGGGATGTGAGCCCTGGCGATAACACATGTGCATGGAATGAGGTGAGTGCAGCTGTGGCTTCATTAGTGGTTGCAAACCGCAATGTTAAACACTGATATGGATGAAGGTAAAGAAGAAGATGGCAGGTGAGGCCAGAGCAGCCGTGGGACAGGTGGTGGTCCATCACTCAATATCACATATTGTGGATGGAAGGGGACTATCAAGGAGTCTTTGGAGCCAGCAGCAGTAGTCAGACTTCCAGGACAGCTGGACACTGGCTATCAGGAAACCCTGCAAAGTGAGTATCATATACACTATCACACCCTTATATGCACACACATGAACCCCACACACATAGATAACTGATATACAATAGCACTGTAAGATTTATGGTTCTTACTACAGATATATGGGGCATTAATTACCATGTAAATATTATGATATATTATATTATCATCATATTATCATCCTAATTATTATCAATAAAATGTCGGTACAATACCTGTAGTTAAAACGGATTCTCAATAGCAGTTGCCAATGCAGTTTGTGTTAATGTTATGTTTGCTGTTTGTTCAAAGGTAATATAAAACAAAACAGTATAAATATCAATTGCAATTGTATATATTTTGTAATACGTTCCCCTATCCCTATCTTCCCCATGTGACACTGCACCGTTTAAAGCTGTGTCGCTTAACACTCCAACTGCTTGGAAGCTATCCCCAGCATTAAATGAGGTACAGCTGTAGATCCACAATGATTTTATGTCCAAAAGGGAGTGCATGTATAGGTGTGAACACTGCTGCACATGCGCATACAGACTCTAAGAGACTGCACGTTCTTGTCATAACCTAGACCATGTCTCATAAGCATGTTCACACCCATTGCTGAGCATTGCTCACAGATTGGGCAGTCTCACACACTGCACAGCAGATTCAGATGAGCATGTGTCCTAATGAACTGCATATGGCACACCACACCACCTATATATATATATATATATATATATATATATATATTGATTTGATCCACAATGCTCATGATAAAGCTCAATGTTTATCTGTGGGAAACAATCACCACAGCCAATCACAAGTGAAATGGAAAGAAACACACAACAAACAATTGTTTAGAGAATCAATACTCAAATACTATTGACCTCTCATTTCAGTAACCAGGAGGCATACCCCGCCCGCAGAGACACAGGCGGCGGCTCCACCAGAGTCACCACAATCACCAACGCAGATGGTAGTGGAGGAAGCCCAGGGCCCAGGCCCATCACAGGAGGCTGGACCATCAGCAGCAGGACCATTATGGAAATCACACCCCAGGCCCTCACACGCATCATGGGCATGTTCACAGTCCTTTCCAATTACTGTAAGTACAATGAGCAACCAACCATCTGCAGGGACGTCAAGTTCATGGGCACCACTCTCAACAGGCCAACTACTGCCACCTGGTGCCATTCAATCAAAAAGTGTGCCGGACCCCAATCCCCTCCCACTCCTGACCGGTCCACAACAGATGTTGCCACAGCAGTGGTTGTCCCAGCAGTTGGCCCAACAGATGTTGCAGCCATTGTTGTCCCAGCAGATGTTGCAGCCATTGTTGCCCCAGCTCATGTGACAGTTATTGTTGCCACAGCAGATATCGCAGCCATTGTTGCCCCAGCAGATGTCATAGCCATTGTTGCCCCAGCTCTTGTCGCAGCTGTTGATGTCACAGCCATTGTTGCCACAACAGACCTTTCCAACACCATACGGATGGGCAACAGCAGCATCTTCATTGGCAACAGCACCATCTCCATTGACAACAGAATCCCTATTGGCAACACCATCGCTGTCCCTACGGGGTACACCAACACAAGGGGCAACACCTCTGGCCTCACCACAGCACATCCAGAGTCCAACATCATCCAGAGATGTAACTCACGTCTCCGCACCAGGCACCTTGCGTGACATATATCAGCACATCCGCTTGGCTGATGAACGCAAGATCAGAGCAGTCCAACAGCTGACAGCTCAGCTGGTACTTCAAAATTAAATTGCTACCGGCCAGGCGGAAAGCATCAGAGCAATATATGGTGAGGCGAGGAGGCATAATCTTCGGATCGAAAGGCACAAGCAAATGGCTCATAGGGACAGACAAGCCCAGACACATCACTTGGCATGGCTGGTGCAGTTGGCTGAAGCCCAGGTACCTACACTCCAGCCTTCGGTTCCACAGGTTCTACCGCAACCCTAGCCTACAGCCTCCTCATCTGACCCCTTAGCTCCAACAACAGCTGCTACAAAGCCATCACAGTTGGATGCACCCCTCAATCCAACACCTCCTGGCCGTGGTAGAGGGAGGAACGCGTGGTTCCAGAAGGTGTGGGCCCAGTTCTCAGAAAGAGGAAGTAGATTTGAATATCCGCCAAGTCAGTGGCCCTCATCCACACTCCACAACGAATATCATTTTGATTAATGTTGACATACTAATGGCTGGCTACAGAGTGTGTACACGTATGGTTATGTTGAATATTTCTGCAATTGATGTTCAGTGTGGATTGCCATTGAGATGAGATGTTGAAGTCAATCCAAATAGTGTTTTGACTGATATCTTGATTTTGTCTCATTAGGTCTTAATAGCCCGATTTCACAGTCATGAAGGCATGTTCCTCAACCTCCTCTTTCTCTGTCACATATTCTGCTAATCAATTTCAGATTATTCCTTAATATCTGACAACACACTGTGTGTGGAATAGATGTGTATGACATTTCCATGATTATGTTCATCTGTTTCATTGAGCAGATATAGACAAGGTGTAAGTGCTATGCACATTAATGGTTTCTCCAATTACATGGAGTTGCAGTGGCCAAAGGAGGTCATTGCAGCCAGCAGCGCCATCACACATGCAAGCTCGTGGGAAAAATACAACCTCGGAAAAATACGAATTTAACGGCCGACCCGCGAAAATGAAAAAACACTAAAAACAAGAAAAATAATAATAAAAAAATAAAAACACATTCACACACAGCACAGGGGGAGAGCCAGGAACCCTGGGAGGGAGGTTGCAAGTGATTTTAAGCCTGATTTGGCGTGTTTCATCACTCGAAATTGACTAAGCGAAAAAAAATTATGTCAGACTAGAAACACATGCAAGCCTTGAAGCAGCGCAAGCGCGTAACTCTAAAATCCCCCCCCCCAAAAAAAAAGATGTACAAAAAATTATAACACGCTCACATACAGCACAGGGGAAGACACAGGAAGCCTGGGAGTGAGGTTGCAAGCGAATTACACCCATATTTTGCGGATTTCGTCACTCGAAAATCGTCTAAGCAAGGAAAAAATGGCGGATGCAAAATTTCAGAAACAGCATGAAAACAAGGCTTAGCAACGCCAGGCTCGCAAAACGTACAAAACATACAACGCTGAAGACAGTAACAGTTATATGAACAAGGCCAGGATACTGTGGAGTATCAGCATCCTCCTGAAGGCCTGATAGCAATATGACAGTTGATGATGTGAATTGATTGATAGCAAAACGTAATGGGAATTAGGATTCCTCCCCTCAATCCCTTCTTCCACTTAACTAAAAAAATACATACACATTTTCTGCTCTCAGAATGTGATGTAACAAACATAAATTGGATTCCTGTACTCATAAAAAATCTTCAAAAGTCCCCCCGCAAAAAAATGTTTTATATTCATTGCTTACACAAGTGTTAATATTGTTAATTTGGTACATAATTGTCAAAAAACAACTGTCTTTTTTTAATTGCATCTGTATTTATATACAAAAAATTGGCAATGCAATTCATTTTATTCCTGACTCGTATGCTTATAGCACCTTCATTAAATATAAAGTAGCCTCTCTATAATTATTCTATAAGAATTAATAATTAAAATAGGTCCTCCTAATTTGAAGCCAGGTCTGACCCCCACTCCTTTTACTGTGTGCATCCATTGGGTTTCTCGAAGTTGTGTAAGTGAGAAGGCTTTTACATTCCTGGAGAGCTGTAGTTGCATTTCTGTAGCAAGGAGCCTGTTTCTAGGCCAGTGAGGGGGAGTGAAAGGTGTGGCATCAATTTCAATGTTATTGAATTAGTTACACAAAGGCATTATTCCCTCCTTCCTCACCATTCTCTCCACTGACAGCCAAAACACAGACCCTCATGATTTACAAAATTGATTACCATAATCATAAACATAGGGCCTCATTCAATTGAGATTTGGCCAATTGAATAGGGCTCTATATAAGCACAGAGCATATTTTTTTACAGAAGTTTTTAGTTAGTGAACTAGTTAGTGAATGTTTTTTACAGAAGTTTTTAGTGAAGACTAACTAAAAAATTCTGTAAAAAATATGCTCTGTGTTTATATAGAGCCCTATCCAATTGGGAAAATGTCAATTGAATGAGGCCCATAGTGTTTAAAAATTGAGATTTTTCCCAAAAATATTTTATGTCCATAGCATACACAACTGCTAATACTGTTCGTTTGGTACAAACAATTTTCTTTTTTCTTGAACTGCAGTGGTCCTTTAATTCCTTGTATTTTTTCCTCAATCTTATTGACTTCAGTCGGACTTCTACCTCCTATCTGCTCATGTACCATACCACTCTAAGGGCCTCATTCAATTAATGGCCGTAAAATGGCCGCAAAGCTGCTATTCCTTGCGAGTTTGCTGCGCCCCCTCGTAGCCCTAATTTTACGTTGCTATTCAAATGAAAGGGGACACAGCACACCCCTTCCCACAGACAATCATACGTTAGCCTTGGTGGGTTTGGACCTGATAACGGTTGTTAGCCCGCAGATCAGAGATCAAGCCAGCCAAACTAAAAAGTAAAAAATAAATTCAATGCAGCATTGTACAGCGCTGTAATTAATAGGGGACACATTGGGGGACATGAGGATTACATGTGGTACATTAGCTAGCTGGCACATCGCCGCTAGCCAATACTGTCATTTGTGGCTGCAGTCCACTGGGCTTGGAGAACGAGTTGCAGTCTTGGAGGTCATCCAAGCCCGGGACTTCAGGCTTTGATGACCCCCAAGGCAGTAACCTGTTCTCTAAGCCTGGCGGACTTTTATGTTGTGTTTATTTGTGGCTAAATTTATGTTTCTTTTTTTTTTTTCTTTTTTTCCTAGGGTCCGACCTGCTGAAGGGACATCTGAGCAAGGTAAGTGGTCTTATTTATTCTATTTTAGGTTAGATGTAGGCTTTTTAGTGTATTGTAGATAGGGTTTGATGTATTGTAGATAAGGGGTAATGTTTAATAGATAGGGGGTCATGTTTAATAGTTACATAGTTACATAGGGCCTCATTCTATTAGCGGCCGCAGCCGTTGCGGGGCCGCAAGGACAGGCCGCAAGCTATTCTGCTATTCTATTCCCTTACGGCCAGAGGCTCCGGCAGGCTTGCGGCCGGTGCCTTGCTATCTCTTGCGGCCGCTCGCGCCAGAGGAAAGCCTTTGATCTAAAACGACCGCAAGAGTTTTGCAATTCAATTGCTCCGGGAAACCTCTCTGCAAGGCTAAAAATGAGCCGCTGCTTACTTGCAGGAAAGAGGTCCCGCTAGCACCAATTAAGCACATAAAATAGCTCAAATAAAGCCATTCTGCACTTTGAGAAGACTATAAAGGGATTTTAGGTGTTAGCACATAATTATCCTATACTCAAATCCGTAAAATATTTTATTTTTAATATCCGTAAAATATCCATGTAAAAAGTCCAGAGTGCTTGGAGCACCTCAGACATGCCCACACCGCAGCCGGAAAATAAACAGTTAATTTGAACTTGGGTTTGGGCTGATGTGCAAGCTTGAGAGTGGGTTCCTATTAATCCTCATGTCCCCCAATATGATCCCTAGCATTTACTGAACTGTACAGTGCAGGCTTGAATTTATTTTTGAGTTTTTATATTTCTGAGATTACGGCCGGTTCCAAGATATGCGGCCGGCCGTAAAAGGAGATCCTTGCGGGGCCGTATAATAGAATCGCGAGTTAACTGAACCCCCGCAAGGAATCGCAGCCTTACGGCCGATTTACGGCCAATAATAGAATGAGGCCCATAGTAATTAAGGTTGAAAAAATACTTTCAGTCCATCAAGTTCAACCTTTTAAGATCTCCTCTGATCTGCAATATGCAGATTAAATATTAATTAATTTGTTGTTAATTATTAATCAATTAATTATTTTTTTTATTTTATTTTAAATTATTAATCTAGAGGAAGGCAAACAGAAAAAAAAAACAAGTGAAACTTAGCCAATCGTCTCAAAGGAAAAAAAAATAATAATTCCTTCCTCACCTCAGACCTTGATTTGCTCCATTAAGTTTATACATTGCATGGCTATTTTTCATTCCCAGATGCATAACTTTACATTTATTCATATAAAATTTAATCTGCCATTTAGATGCCCATTCCCCAATTTTATGTAAATCCCTTTGGAGGGAAAGTACATCATTGATTTAATTACCTTGCACAACTTTGTGTCATCAGCTAAAATGAAGACACCACACTCCAATCCCACCTCTAAGCCATTAATAAATATTTTAAAAAGGAGAGAACCCAATACTGAACCCTGAGGAACCCCACTTACCAAATTAGTCCAATCAGAGTATGTTCCATTTACAACAACCCTTTGCTTCCTGTTTTTTAGCCAGCTCTCAATCCATGAGCAGATATTTACTACAATTCCTGTATCTCTTAGTTTGCACAAAAGTCTCCCATGTGGCACTGTATCAAAAGCCTTTGTAAAATCCAAAAAGACTACATGCCTTGATCCAGGTTCCTACTAACCTCCACATAGAAACTAATTAGATTTGTTTGACATGAACTATTCCTTATAAATCCATGTTGACTCCTACTTATAATCCTGTTCAAATAGACATATTCTTGTATATTATCCCTTATTAACTTTTCTAAAAGCTTCCCCACTGCAGAAGTGAGGCTCACTGGTCTATAATTCCCCGGATTTGCTCTTGCTCCCTTTTTAAATATAGGTATCAGATCTGCTTTTCTCCAGTCATCTGGTAGAGACCCTGTGTTGAGTGAATCTTGAAAAATTAAATATATATATATTCCATCAGGAGGCGGGACTTTATTAACATAAATTTTTTCCAACCTCTTTTGGATTACTTCCTGTGTTAACCAATTATTTGGCAAAGGTAGTGTAGCCCCATTATTTTGCAGTGTCCCAACCACTGGTACCTCCCTTGTGTATACCGAAGAAATTAACCTATTTAGCTCATCTGTCTTTTCCTTGTCACGAATTTTCAGATGGCCTGTGTTAAATTGTAGTGTTCCTATAGCTTACTTCGTCGCCTTCTTCCTATAAATATACTTATAAAATATTTTAGGGTTAGTCTTAATCTCTTTTGCAATTATTTTTTCATTTTCTTTTTTAGAAAGTCTAGTAGCACTTTTGCAAGCCTTGTTGTTTTCCTTGTACTCCAGTAAAGCAGTCTCTGTCCGCTCTTGTTTGTATAATTTAAATGCCTGTTTTTCACTCCGTATCTTGATCTTTAAATCATTGGTAAGCCACATTGGATGGGATTTACTCCTTTTACTTTTATTCCCACACGGTATATGCCGATGTGTATGTATATTTAGTAAGGATTTAAATGTTGTCCATTTATGTTCAGTGTTTTTACCTATCAGTACTCTGTCCCAGTGTATACTTTGTATTGCTGCCCTAAGACCATTAAAATATGCCCTTTTAAAATTAAGAGTTTTTGTTGGCCCCTTAAAATTTTGTTTTTTTAATTCAATCTCAAATGAGACTGTGTTGTGATCAATGTTTCCCAAAGGTTGCCCTATTCCAACATTTTATACTATATTAATATTATTTGTGATGACTAAATCTAAGATAGCTTAATTTCTAGTAGGCTCTTGTATAACCTGGGCCAGATAATGATCCCTGAGTGTACTCAATAACCTATAGATAGGGTTTAATGTATTGTAGATAGGAGGTGATGTTTAATAGATAGGGGTAATGTTTAAAAGATAGGGGTTATGTTTAATAGATAGGGTTTAATGTATTATAGATAGGGGTGATGTTTACTAGATAGCGGTAATATAATGTAGTTAGGGTTTGATGTATTGCAGTTAGGGGTCAATGTTTGGTAGATAAGGGATAATGTTTCATAGATAGGGGTAATGTTTTATATATGGGGTAATGTACAGTGGGAGAGAAAGTATTTGATCCCCTGCTGATTTTGAACGTTTGACAACTGACAAAGAAATGATCAGTCTATAATTTTAATGGTAGGTTTATTTTAACAGTGAGAGACAGAATAAGAAAAAAAAAAGAAAAACACATGTCAAAAAAGTTATAAATTGATTTGCAGGTCAGTGAGGGAAATCAGTATTTGATCCCCTATCAATCAGCAAGATGTCTGGCTCCCAGTTGTCTTTTATACAGGTAACTTATAGGGAGTACTCTCTTATAGGGAGTGCTCCTAATCTCTGCTCATTACCTGTATAAAAGACACCTGTCCACAAAAGCAATCAATCAATCAGATTCCAAACTCTCCACCATGGCCAAGAACAAAGAGCTGTCCAAGGATGTCAGGGACAAGATTATAGACCTACACAATGCTGGAATGGGCTGCAAGACCATCACCAAGCAGCTTGGTGAGAAGGTGACAACAGCTGGTGCAATTATTCACAAATGGAAGAAACACAAAATAACTGCCAGTCTCCCTCTGTCTGATGCTCCATGCAAGAACTCACCTCGCGGATTTTCAATGATCATGAGAATAGTAAGGAATCAGCCCAGAACTACACTGGAGGGTCTTGTTAATGATCTCAAGGCAGCTGGGACCATAGTCACCAAGAAAACAATTGGTAACACACTACGTCATGAATGACTGAAATCTTGCAGCGCCCGCAAGGTCCCCCTTCTCAAGAAAGCACATGTACAGGCCTGTCTGAAGTTTGGCAATGAATATCTGAATGATTCAGAGGTGAACTGGGTGAATGTTGTGTGGTCAGATGAGACCAAAATCAAGCTCTTTGTCATCAACTCAACTCACTGTGTTTGGAGGAGGAGGAATGCTGCCTATAACCCCAAGAATACCATCCCCACCGTCAAAAATGGAAGTGGAAACATTATGCTTTGGGGGTGTTTTTCTGCTAAGGGGACAGGACAACTGCATCGCATCAAATGGACGATGGGCAGCCAGGGCGTTGAAAATGGGCTGTGGATGGGTATTCCAGCAAGATAATGACCCAAAACACACAGCCAAGGCAACAAAGGAGTGGGTCAAGAAGAAGCACATTAAGGTCCTTGAGTGGCCTAGCCAGTCTCCAGACCTTAATCCCATAGAAAATCTGTGGAGGGAGCGGAAGGTTCGAGTTGCCAAACATCAGCCTCGAAACCTTAATGACTTGGAGAGGATATACAAAGAGGAGTGGGACAAAATCTCTCCTGAGATGTGTGCAATCATGGTGGCCAACTTCAAGAAACGTCTGATCTGGTCACGATCGGATCCCCTGCAGCCAGCGGGGGGCCTAATTGGAGCAGCCACAAGGGCTTCACAGCCCTTGAGGCGGCCCCGGGGTGGAAGTAAGCTGCAGTCATTTTCTGGTGTTTTGCTGGGTTGGCGGAGGGGTTATTGGAGCATTTGAATAGGGTCGTGGGGTTTCTTGCGGCAGGGTGCCGGCCGCAAGCCAGCCGGAGCCCTCGGCTACAAGGGAACAGAATAGGGAAGTAGCTTGCGGCCACCGCTTGCGATCACGCAGCTCCTACGGCCATCAATTGAATGAGGCCCTAATTTGTGATTATTGAGAACTACATTTTCTCCCAGGATAAGATTTTTTATATATGATGATATTTAACTCATTACTGCAGACATAAAATTTTATATATATATATATATATATATATATATATATATATAATAAGAATTAAAAAAAATCCCATTTTATAATTAAAATAAATTAAAGTAAATGGTCTTAGATGATATCAGGTGTCTTACAGAGCTAGTGACGCCAGACCTAAATCCTTTTCTATTTTTTATCCATATAAACATACACACTTGGCTAATTCAGCATTACTATCCTCTATTCTTAGGCTGTGATGTGCTTTACTGGTGGCTGCATTAGCTATTTTCTGAGGGAGCATTACATTGAAGCCTTATGTGGCCCGTTGCAACCCATTTGAGATTTAATAAGTTTACCTGTATGACACTTTGATTTCAAAGGTGTTCATTATTTTACCTACTGTTCTTTTTCTCTTTCAAATAATATTGTTCCATTTCTTAATTTCTCTGGCTTTGCTAATAGTTCATAAAATGTGTTCACTCGCTTCTATAAACCCCTCTGACTTCTTGTAAAAGGTATATTGGCTTCTGATTCCTTCTACTATTATTAACCTGTCTTTTGACCTACTTGACACAAAGGACTCAACATGAATAATTGTTTAGTACTCTCGGAACAGCAACTAATGTTCCTGCCAATAAAGTAGGCATTAATGTATCACAGTTTAAAGAACATTAGCTCTGAGTTAATAGTTCTTACAAAGTAATAGCTAAAGATCAGAATTGAAAATTACTTTAGACCTATATATATAAATATATGGATAAGAACACAACACATGGGCTTTTCACCATATACTTAGAAACATATTGGCTTATTGGAAAAGCTAACAAGTAATTCACAAAAGATCTATCTTTGAATTGAATTGTTACCTTGTTCTCTCTTTTAATCAGTTCTGATAGACTCCTCCATCCAGTTTGCTTATGTACTAAACAACTCTAACCAGTGGCAGAGCTAGTGAATGGAGGGCCCAAATGCAAGAAATTAGCCACATTCTGTCTTGTTGGCCCCTCCAGCCCCCTCTGGTACCATCTAATTTTATATACACACACACATATATATTCATAAATATTTATATGATTATATATATATATATATACATATACAGTGAATATATATATATATATATATATATATATATATATACAGTGTATATATATATATATATATATATATATGTATACAGTATATATTTGTAACAACAAATATATATATATCACATATAATAGTTGTCAAACTGCGAATCGCCGTCAAAGCGAGGGACGCAGTTCTGACCGCAAATGCGAACCCTTGCAAAGCCAGGGGCTTCATTTGCGGAGGTGGAGGCTCCAACATCAGCTGCAAGCAGCCGAAAGCTCATTGCAGGCCGCAAATGCGGACCCTCGCAAAGCGAGGGACTGCATTTGTGGAGGTGGAGGCTCTACGCCGCCTCAGTCCCGGGACAAATAAACCCCAGAAAAGCACGACTTTGCAAAAAAAAAAAACAAGCTGCGTAAACAGTAAATACGGACTTACACAAAAGAAAATACGACCCAAGGTCACAAAAATACGAACTTAACTGCCGAAACTCATAGAACAAAAAACACAAAAAACAATGAAAATGTTTTTAAAAATTACAAAAACATTACACACAGCACGGGAGGACAGCCACGACCTCTGGGGGTGAATTTGCACAACACTTACTAAACGCCGGATCACCTAGGCCTGCAAACAGTTGACAAACGCGGGACTTAGAAAAAAAATGATGAGACGCGAGAGATGCAATAAAAAAATACGAGATTACCGGCCGAACCGCGAAAACACAAAAACAATAAAAACACAATAAATACACAAAAAAATACAAAAACATCACACACAGCAGAGGGGAACTTCCAGGACAACTGGGAGTGAGGTGGAACACAAATTTAAGGCGATTTCAACAAGTTTCGTCACTGACCGCCCAAAAAATTAAAACGAAGCTACACGACCCTGAACCACGCAAAACACTGCCAAATGCGTAGCACTTCCACACAGAAATGTACAAACTACAAAATACACTATTACAAAAGACGTAAAATGTCCGCGAGCCGAGTAACACATTGATAACATTATGAATCTACAATAGTGCTTTACACAACTAAACCAATTGCTTTCCCTCACTCACGCAGCCTATTTCAAATGCACACTTCAAACATTCATTACACTTTATCATCAGGGGGACCAACACTCAAACTGTACATTGTATGCTGCCAGAAAATAAAAACAGATTGTTAGCTCTTCAGGCTATTGATTGCTGGATATATTAATTACAAATAGGTAAAGTATATTAATTTATTCAAGAAATAATTCATTCATTATTAGTTAACTAAATATAGATAAATATATATCTCTCTTTCTGATGAGTGACGAAGGTGCTCAGAGGAGCAAAAGTACACAAGAGGAGAGGTTCGCAATGAGAGCCGAAGGTCCTCAGAGTACAAAAAGGTTTACATTGTGTGTCAAACAGCATTCCCAAATTTTATTGCCACGTCATTTTTGATGGGCAAGATGCTAGTACATATATATATATATATATATATATATATATATATATATATATATATACATATAAATATATATAACTAGCGACTTGCCCGTCAAAAAATGACGGCAATGTGATGTATATGTTTGTGAAGTTGTTTAGTTATTTAAATATATTTTTGACCCTTGTAAGTATTGTGATATGAACATGTATTTTTGTAAAACGTTGATGTAATGGTTTTTTAAAATGAATTTTGTATCTGAAGAATTGTTCACTTTAATATACATAGAATCCAGAGGAAAGTAAAAAGTAAAAAGACTTTTTGAAACGTGCCGAATTTTAACATGAAGTTTAAAATATATGTAAGCAATAACCTTGAAAGTATATATTTTTAAAATTTAACTTTATTTTTTATGTAACTTTGGAAGTTTTGCAAAACATTTGTGTAATTTTGAACATTATAAACAGGAACATAGTAAATACATTTTGTAACATAATTTTGAATTAAAAGTATTAACATTTAAATGTAAAAACAGTTTAACTTTAAATTAATCAGTATTAACATGCAATTTGTATCAGAATAATTGTTAAGTTTAATATACATTGAATGTAGAGGAAGGCATACAGTAAAAACTCTCCTTAAACCGTACATAATTAAAGTAATTAATTACTGAGCACATAAAGTGGCGATAAACATTAATGTAGGTAGTAATCATAAGATAACAGAGAATATTTACATTGTGACTTAAAAGGTGCTTGAGCTCTTAACATGAACTTTGTAATATGTTGAATGAAATAACTTGAAAATATTGTTTTTAAACTTGTAACATTAGAAAATTAACATAGTGACTTAACATTTTATCATAATTTTTCATAGAAATGCAAGGCAAGTATTTTGTGAGACGAATTATCCATAAACATGACTTCCATTAATTATGACTGAATTAAACAACCAATTGTTTTGTATTTTTGAATGTTTTTCTAAAATGTTTGCATGGCTTTAGTTTGTATCCTGCAAAGTTATAGTACTTCATAGTAGACAATGTTTTTAGTAAAAATACGTCCATCTTCTAATAAATCACCTTGACTTTCATTGATTTCAATGTTAACTTTAATAGCCTGTGGATTTTTGCACCGTGACAACGCAACGTACAATTGACCATGTGCAAAAACAGGTTCTTCCAAGAAAATACCCACAGATTTGAAAGTTTGACCTTGTGATTTATTAATGGTCATGGCAAATGCCATAATAATGGGAAATTGTCTTCTTTGAAGTATAAAAGGGAGACTACTTTCACTTGGTGCTAAATCTATTCTTGGTATGAAAACTCTCTCTCCTTTATGGGTCCCAGTTAAAATTTCAGCATCTATAAAATGGTCCTTTAATTGTTGAACAATTAATCTTGTGCCATTGCATAGGCCTTTTTTGGGGTTCATATTTCGCTGTAACATGATAATTGGACCTTTCTTTAGCTGCAAAATATGTGGTGGCATTCCAGAAGGAGTTAAAGAGTTAATGAATTCAGTCGAAAAGTTTGCCTGACTTTCATTGTCATCAGCAAGTACAGAATCAGCACTGTGATAATTTCTTTGTGGTGCATACATTTTTTTTAAGATTTCATTATTGAGGATTAATGCATCCTTATTTTTACACGTCAGTATAACTTGGTTGGCAAGCTCGGAATATTCTTCGTTATTTATGCTCCCTTCAAATATAGCCGATAAAATATCTTGTTGACAAATCATATGAGGTGGGATCTCTACAGTGTCGTCAGGTAAATGTAGTATTTTTTCTGTTCTGCCTTCTCCAATTTTAATAAGCCAATCATTGAAATCAGTTTGGCCTTCTGATCTCATATTTTGTTGCAGTTGAAGATGGGTAAAATGTTTCCATACTGTACTTGACTTTATACAGGTTTCGATAATGTCTGTTCGATTTCCATGTACAACGACAGGTAATGTTTGTCTAAAATCGCCACCCAACAACATTACCTTTCCACCAAATGGAAAAATATTATCCATGACTTCACGAAGCAAACGGTCAATACATTGGAGGGCATAGCATGACATCATTGTGGCCTCATCTATTATAATTAATTTACATTTCTTCAATTTCTTTGCTTGTAAGGATGTCATGCGAATATCTGACACAGAATTTTCTAAAATAGTTCTTCCACCTTCTAAAACAGTTCTTCCACCTTCTAATAAAAGTGCAGCAATTCCAGTAGTGGCAAACGCCATTGCTATTTTTCCTTGTGCTCGTACTGAACTCATTAATAAATTGTACAAATATGTTTTTCCTGATCCTCCAGGTCCATCAAGATAGAAATAACGCTCTGTCACCATGTCATCATCTATAGCATTTTTAATGGCATGAAATGCTTGCAATTGTAGTGTATTTAAAGTTGCAAGTCTTTCTTCTGTTCTTTCTGCTTGTAGTTGAATGTCATAGTCTTCAAAGTTAATGTCATCTATAAGACCTGGATCAGGCAAATTAAAACTTGCACAACTTAATCCATGAGTTAAAAAGACTTCTTGAATTTCCATTAACGCTTTTAATTGTGCAATGGGTTCATTGTATCGTCGCATAAAGTCTTCAGCCATATTACTTTTAAAAGTCTCCCACAAAGCTAATGCATTTGGAGCATTTGAGAAGATACAAATAAAAGCAAATTGTTCTCTCATCTGTCGTGGCATTTGACATTGTGCTGCTTCTTCTAAACATCTTTCCCACTCTGTATCATCAGCGAGTAAGTTTCTATGTCTTGCAGCTAAATGGAAGGATTCATATACAATGTCATTAACAGTTCTTAATTGTTCAAAACTTTGTGCTCCTGGAACATTTAAAAGTAATATCCGTAAGCAAAAACGTTCAACATCTCTTGGACTGACTGTGTAAATTCGTGGAATTATTTTATTGCCTCTGGTTTTTCTTGCTCTCCATAATCCATTCACAAAAACATAGTGATATGGAATTTCAATATATAAGTATTGTGTTGCTTGAGCATCAGTGGAATTTAATGCAAACCATGCAGTTAGTGTAGTGTGACGATCTTCACTTTGGGCCAATGCATTCATTTCATTCCCAGCATGGAAATAGACTAAATGTCGTTGTGGCAAATGTACTGCTAACCTATATACTGCATGTGATCTATCATGCATTTCAAATTTTAAAAGCCGCCACATAGCTTCTGGCGCACCGACATAGCGAGCATCTACATGAGATGCAAGTTCATCATGTACTAACTCACTACTTTCAGGGTTGTCTGCACTTTTGACGACTACAGTAGCTGCATCGTAACCTTTGAAAATATATTTGTAGACATATTTAATGGATTTGATGGAAGTGCAGGCTTCTACGTTGATGTGGGCGTTGTACTTCATGAGTAAATGTGGATTGAAGGGTACAACATATCTATTGTCCACTTTTTTTCCACGAATAATGGCACTATCTCCTTCTGTTCTTTTATAAAGTGGATATCCATCACAATTTGCATATGTTTTGTCTCTATAATCTTTTGGAAAATCTTTTGAACATTGATTATTTTCCATACATGGTGATTGTGGATTAAGGTCTCCACAGGGTCCATGAATCATGCGATGAGTAACAATCTCATATAGTCTACCATATAGTTCTGGATCTGGTAGTTCAGCAACTATGACTGCATCCACTTTGTCCGAAGTATCTAATTTATCTTTCTCTTGAAGTATTATGAGAAGATGTGCATGTGGAAGGCCTCTTTTTTGAAATTCAATGGTATATACATAAGCTAGACATTTGCCAAATAACTGATTTATAGTAAAGTCACGTATTAATTCATTTAATTTGATCTTAAAAACTCTGGCTACTAAATCTGGTCGATCTGAAGCACTTTGTCCAATAAGTAGATTTTGATTAATTTCTGGCCATTGTGGATTACATGTAAATGTCACAAATAAATCTGGTTTTCCAAATTTTGTCACAATAGCCATAGCATCATTGTATCTTTCTCTCATATTTCGAGGAGATCCTTGAAAAGAAGATGGTAAAATGATGGCTTTGCCAGCTGTCATGTCTCTGCTTTTAGCCACGTCAGCAACATAGTGCATGAGTCCACAATATTGTTCTACACGTAGTTTATCTTGTTGATATTTTATAAAGTTTAAATTATTTGCCTCAACTTGCAAATATGAATCAATAATCCATTGTTGTGTTAGTTTTCCACCACATAAAATTGGATTAAATTCATCTCTAATGGCAATTTGAGCAACTTTAAATTCAAGCATAGAAACATTATTTCGGATTCTGGCTTTAGCATTTGGGTAACTGGGAAGGGTTAATTTTGGTTGCCAACCTGCTTCTCCATGTGGGAAAAAGATGGGATATGTCATTGGATGTAAATTTGGACTTAAGATATTAATATTAATAAATGGTTGCTCCTCATTTCTGGGATATACTCTAATGTCTCTTTGAAATGGTGGTTCTCCTTCATCATTCTGAAAGACCATTGCAACCTCATTTGATGTTGGCAAGTTATAACGACGTTTATCAGTATGTCTGTCTCTTTTAAGCACCATATTAACCTTTGGCATGGGTAATTGATGTCTTTGTGCATGAAGTAGTTGTTCATTTTCTACTTCTGCCAATTTTTTGTAAGCTTTACTGTAGGGATTGTTGTCCATAATGTTATTTAGCTCTATAAAAACACTGGGTAAGCATTTTTTATTTTCTTCCATCTGCATACGTTGGTCAACAGCTTCCATTGTATCTAGGACATATAGTTGAGCGAATTTTCTTTGCTCTCCTTCCTCTGGATGTAAATGTGAAGTCCGATGATAAATTTGTCCTTGGACTTTAAAACAGTAAGGACCATGTCCTGGTACAATAGCAGCCAATGTTGCCCCCATAGATGCAAATGATATGGCACTATTGTAGGATCTTATGTTTGTCTTAAAATTTTTGTAATTTGGAAAAGTAGGTTCAGTCATAATATTTTTTAAATAGGTTGGAAATTGTTTCCTTTCTGGAAGTTTGAACTTTCCTTTTTGACAACAACTAATAAATTGTCCATCTCTGGGTCTCTCCTGTTTAAAATAATAAGCCTCACAAAATTGACATTGAGTACTCATGTCCCCACAACTATGAACCTCTACTGCTAAAGACTTGAGTAAAGGACAATTTGCAAAGCATATCGGATGTTGACTTTCATATTCATCAGGTGAAAAGTCATGAAATGTTTCAACAACAGGTTCTAAATGTTTAGTTTTTTTCGTGGATTTTCTTGGTATATGTTGTCCTTGTTTGGTTGAAATGTCCTGTAAGTTTTTAGTAAGAGTTTGTAAATGCTTTGTTTTTGTAGTTGCTTTTTTTGGTCTGTCTTGACTGGTATCTTGTAAAATGTCATTTGATGTTTTAGGAACAGTTTGTAAATGCTTTATTATCTTTTTATTTTTTTGGGTTGTATCTTTCATTTTTGCAGCTGATATTCTTTTATGTGCAAGTCTTTTGCGCTCTTTTTCTCGTCAAATTTCTTTCTCCTCCGGTGTCTGCTGGGCGGCCCATCTCTCTTGTCTTTCTCTAGTTTGACGTCTTTTCTTCTCTTCTTTGGTCTCGTTATCAGCCATATTAATCTGTAAAGGAAAAAAAATAAATGTAATTGTGTATATTTTAATTTGTAATTCCTGTTAAAGATTCTTGTGCACAATTGGTGAAATAAAAGGCAAATCATTAATGTATCATTTATATTTAGTTAAATTTATAATTCCTGTCCTCACTGGCTAAGAATTTGGCCAATGGAATACTGCTGTAAATAAGCATGTAACATATTTTTTTAAAATAATGGTTTTATTTATTAAAAACGTTGTTTGTGGATAGATATTTACCACTGCAAAACTTCTTTGCTAAAAAAAAAAGTGATGTGGTTATTGAGCTATGTATTGCATAGTAGCAATTTAAATAGAATAAGGGAGATAGTAAATTAATTTTTTTATTTTTCTGTTGACATGGATGCAACTGAAAGCAGTTTCTTTAGTTTTATACTTTAGTACTTATTATACTGTACCTTGCTTGAAGTGTGATTTAAATCCGAATGTTTGTTGGTCCTCGGTTCAAAATCGTTGTCCAATGGTGTGGTCCTCTGTTGGAAGTCCTCGTCCGATGGTGTGGTCCTGTGTGTAAAATCCTGGTCCTATGGTCTGGTCCTCTGTTTAAAGTTCCGGTCCGATGGTGTGGTCCTGTGGCGATAGCCCTCGTCCGATGTTGTGGTCCTGTGACGGTAGCCCTCGTCCGATGTTGTGGTCCTTTGGTGAAAGTCCTCGTCCGATGGTCTGGACCTGTGTTGAAATTCCTCGTCTGCTGGTCTGGTCCTGTGTTGAAAGTCCTCGTCCGATGGTCCGGTCCTGTGGAGAAAGTCCTCGTCCGATTGTCTTCACGCAGTATCTGTTGTAATATAAAATAGAAAATGTTGTTTGAGTGAAATGTCTTTTAAATAAGTAAAAAATGTATGAATTTGGCTGTATTGTATCAGTTATAGTTATTTTTTTCTATATATTTTTTTTTTACTTTCTGTACAATCCCACGACTTTTGTTATTCTTATTTAAGGTTCTTAGTAAGGCTTGTGGGTTGTGCTATATTAAATAAGAATATGAATTTATTTTGCTATGTGTTTATGTTAGTTTTTGTACAATCCTGTTTGTGCGCACCACTTGTGGTATACTTATTTAACGTTTATTGGGATGGTTATAGTTAGTGAAACATGAAATAATATAATTAATGTAGTTTGCTATGTGTTTGTGTTAGTTTTTGACAATCCTGTTTAGTTGCGCACCACTTGTGCAAAAGTTATTTATTCTTGATTGTACTGGTTATAGGTTGTTAAACCTTAAAGAAGAATGTTAATGTAGTTTCCTATGTGTTTGTGTGATTTTTTGTACAATGCTATTAGGTGCTCAACACTTTTGTTATTCTTATTTTTGCTTCTTTGTAAGGCTTATAGGTTGTTAAACATTAAATAAGAAATTATGTTTTGTGTGTAGCAGTTTGTGTCTCATTCAATTGCGATTTGGCTAATTGAATCGTGCCCTAAATAAGCACATAGCATATTTTTTTAAAGAAGTTTTTAGTCAGTGAAAAACTTTATTTTGGATAGATTTTTAGTAAGTAAAAACTTCTTTTAAAAAAAAATGTTATGTTGTTATTTAGAGCCCTATTCAATTGGGCAAATTGCAATTGAATGAGGGCCTTTGTGTGTACCATATGTTGCATAGTTAGACCCTCATTCAATTGCATTTTTTACAATGTAATAGTACTCTAAGGCCGTCATTGAATTGCAATGTTGAAAATTGAATAGGGTTGTAAATAAGCACATCACATATATTTGTTAAAATTGAATAAGGGCCTAAAAGTGCTTATTTATAGCCATATTTAATTGTCCAAAATAGCAATTGAATGAGGGCCTTTGGTTACTGCATTTGTTATATTGTCAGCTCCTCATTCAATTGTGTTTTGGCCAATGGAATAGAGCTCAATATCAGCACAGAGCATATTTTTTTACCGAATTTTGTATTTAGTGAACTTGTATCCAAAAGCAACGTGTTCACTAAATAAAAAGTTCCTTTAAAAAATATGCTCTGTGCTTATATAGAGCCCTATTGAAATGGGCAAAACATATTTGAGTGAGGCCCTTGGCCATTAAAGATATATAGGTCCTCATTGAATTACAATTTTGCCAATTGAAGAGGGCTCTATATAATCACATAACATATTTATTGAGCAAAGTTTTTAGTTATTGAAAACCTTGATTGTGGTTAGAAGAGCAGTAACTAAAAAGTTCTGTATAAAAAATATGTTATGTGCTTATATAGAGCCCTATTCAATTGAGGAAGTCGCAATTGAATAAGGCTCATGGTTCTTTCTTGTTTATACTTAATACTTTACCTTGATTGAAGTTTGGAATGACAGACGGTCCCCTCCTGCCAATCTTAATCCGCCGGTCTTCTTGTAGTGTCTGTTTGAAAAAGAAAGTGAAATAGTTATTTGTATATTTATAATTTTTCATCTAGCAAAGCATGGCCTTTTGAGCATGTAATGTCTTGTTGTATCTTACCTCTTCTTCTTTGTTGGTGTTCTTTAAAAGGGATTGTGCTTCACAGTGCACGGTGCAAATTGTTGAGAGACGCTGTTGATGCAGAGTCTGTTTGAATATTAAAAGAAATAGAAAGATTCAGCTTTATATGATCTATTGAATTGCAGTAAATTAATTCATTTAAATATACTTCTGTAATTATTTTCAATTGACCTTATTTTTTGGTGGGGGCTACACACATATGTCACATACATGAAGCACATTCCATAGTTTAATGTAATTATTTGGTGTACGTGTGACATATCAGTATACATGACTCATATTTAAATGGTTAAATTAACCTTATATTTTTTTTTTCCAACACACATAAATGTCTGTGTGTGAGATGTAACTATGGATGATACACATATATGTGCGTGTGACATATCAGTATACATGACATATAATGTCATTTAAATGTAGTTGTTTACTGATTTTGTTTTAAGCTAATTTTGTTGCAGTGGCAATACACATAAATGTGCGTGTCACATGTCACTATACATTATACACATATATGTCCGTGTCACATGTCACTATGAAGGGGCAATACACATAAATGTGTGTGTCACATGTCAATATACATGATACACATATATGTCCATGTCACATGTCACTATGCAGGGGCAATACACATAAATGTGCGTGTCACATGTCACTATACATTCTATAGATATATGTGCGTGTCACATGTCACTATACATTATAGACATATATGTGCGTGTCAGATGTCACTATACATTATACACATATATGTGCGTGTCAGATGTCACTATACATAAACCTCTGTTTAATATAGAATTATGTTTTTTTGTTGTTTTGTTAAATGAACCGTATTTTTTTTGTGAGCCTATACACATAAATGTGCCATATATGTCACTACATAAATCCTAGTTTATTTTTTTATTTGTTTGACCTGTCCTGATAATAAAATGTAATATATTATAGCTTACCTCTCAGTTGTAATTTGCACAATGCAAAGTAGTAAATTAGTAAAGAATTGTCTTCTCAAGTAAAAGCAGCAGTTATCTCAGAAGTCACTCCGTTGATCACCTGAGGAGAAATGTATTTTTTTGTTTGAAATAGGCAGTATTTATAAACTTGTAGAAAGTTCTGGAAAGTGAGACCGTTAGAACGCAATACGCATGCGCTATTTGCGTTCCAGCTTACAATTTGCGTTCCATCCGCCATTTTCTGCGTATTACTGTTCAAAATGGTGTTTAATATGATTGTGATATGTTCCGCATAGTATGTGTTTCATTATTGCGAGTAAGTGTAGTGTAGTTACGTCTGAAGCCTCGTTTTCGTTTTGTTCGTCGGCCATTTGTTTTATTTTGATTTAAATGTAGGTGTAACTTGTTTTTTTGAGGTGCTGGCTGGTTCCTCTTGCTGTAGGTAAGCTTTTTATGTGTTTGTTGTGTGTCTTTCTTAAGTTTTAAATGTTTGTATGTCGGCGTGT
This sequence comes from Discoglossus pictus, assembly GCA_027410445.1. Classification (NCBI taxonomy): domain Eukaryota; kingdom Metazoa; phylum Chordata; class Amphibia; order Anura; family Alytidae; genus Discoglossus; species Discoglossus pictus. The sequence continues at coordinate 126,851,725 of CM050165.1, read as the reverse complement.
TGCGTCCGATGTTTGCGAGGTCGTAATGTGTGGTAACGTGTCTCGTATGGTGTTTGCGTGTGTAGCCTCGTTTTCGTTTTATTCGTCGGCCATTTTTTGTGTCGCTTAACAAATTATTTAGTGTCTAAACTCTTTTATTTTGAGTGCAATTAAGTTGTTAGTTGCATTTTTGAGGTCCTAGGTGCTTCCTGTTTGTGTAGGTAAGGATTTTATGTATGTGCTGTGTGTATGTATTGTGTTTTAAATTTTGTAATGTTCGCGAGTTGCGTCCGAGTGTTGCGAGGCCGTAATGTGTGTGAACGTGTGTCGTATGTTGTTTGCGAGTGTCGTAATGTGTGTGAACGTGTGTCGTATGTTGTTTGCGAGTGTCGTAATGTGTTGCGACGTGAACTTTGCGAGATTCGCAGTTGTTTGGGTTGGGAATTTGTGTTGGGAATTTTGCAAGTGTCGCAGTTGCTGCAACTGAAGACCTCGCTTTGCGAGGTCCTCAGGTGCTGGCATGGAGCGCCTGCGGCGCTCCAAGCCAGCAACTGAGGCCCTTGCTTCGCGAGGGTCCTCAGTTGCTGGCAAGGAGCGCCTTCGGCGCTCCATGCCAGCAACTGAGAACCTGGCACAGTGCCCTCGCTTTGCGAGGGCCGCGGGCTCGCTACGCGAGCCCGCAGCGTTAGCAACAACTCGTACGCTCACAACTATATATGTGATACTTTTTTACCAGAGGTAGAGAAGCACAGACAATGGTAAGGACGGGCTTTACATATGAGAGCTATATTGTCTCCTTAATAATGGTTTGATGAAATTAAATGCATTTTTGCTGTCTGGAGAGTACATCCTCTTAAAAGGTATACATTGATCAAATTGGAGTAGCTTATGGTCCATTAGAGTAAATTCAGCATTAATATTGTTTCTGTCTTTATTCAAATAGGTCTTGTGCCACTTCAGTTTGATCAGTGGAGTCAGGAGAGATGGATGGATCTTCCATTAAATAATTTATAGATTTTAAAGCACTGGATGGGAAGAGAGAAGTACTGTCTAACCTTTCAAATTGGTCAAACATCTTCACATACATGAGGACTTTGATATACTAAAATAACTTTCCCAACTGTTTACCATAGCTACGGCCAAATGTTAAAATGAGTAAGATCACAGTACTAAAGTTTATATTGCTTTTAATGTTTGTCATATGCTATCAACTATAATAGTTGTCAATCTGCGAGTTGTCGAAGTGAGGGACGCAGTTGCGGGGATGGAGGCCTGCGAGACTTAGCTGCAATGAGCGTCGAAGGCACTCATTGCAGGGGTAATGAGCGCCACAGGCGCTCACCGCGAGGCCAGAGGGACTTAGCTGCAATGATTGCCGAAGGCGCTCATTGCAGGGGTGGAGAGTCAGCAGGACTCAGTGCGAGGCACGCAATAATTTATGGCACGTAATACTTTACGACTTTAACGGCCAAACCTCCGAACTCGAAAGACCACCAAAAAAAGGCAAATACTTAAAAAAAAATACCTTAAACACACACAGCACAGGGGGAGAGCCACGGAGCCTGTGAGTGAGGTTACAAGTTAATTTGAGGTATATTTAGAGTTTTTTGGCGATCAAAATTTAGCTAAGCGAGAAAAAAAAATGGCTGCTGAAAAAACGAAAATGGATGAAAAAGAGGCCAAAAGCAGTAAAAAAAAGCACAGTAACACTTAACGCAAGCCAGTAACACTTAACACAAGCCATTACCATTTAACCCAAGCCAGTAACACTTAACCCAAGGCAGTAACTCTCATTGCGAGGCCCCTAAACTACACGGGGGGGGGGGGAGAGACTCCAATGAGCACCAAAGAAACTCATTGTGATCCACGCAATGATCGCCAACGGTGCTTATCACGGGGCTCGCGATGAGCGCCGAAGGTGATCATTGCAAGGCACCAAAGTAGATGGGGGAAAGGCTTGCAATGAGCTCCAAAGGCGCTTAATGTGAGCCAAGCAATGATCGCCAAAGGCGCTCATTGAGAGCCAGACAATGAGAACCAAAGGCGCTCATTGCAGGGCTCGTGATGAGTGCCAAAGGTGCTCAGAGGGGGCAGAGCATCCCATTTTGTGGCAAACAGCATTCCCAGCATTAAAATGTTCTTGCTGTCAAGTCGCTAGTTTAATTATAATGCTTTATTTTTATATAGTGGCTAATTTATATTTAATAAAGGTTCTATAAGCATACGAGTCAGGAATATAATGAATTGCATTGACAATTTTTTATATATAAATACAGATGCAATTAAAAAAAAGACAGTTGTTTTTTGTCAAGTATGTACCAAATTAAAAATATTAACAGTTGTGTAAGCAATGGATATACTTTTTTTTTTTGGGGGGGGGGGGGCTGTTTATAAATACAGGAATCCATTCTGTGCTTGTTACATCACATTCTGAGAGCAGGAAAATGAGTGTGTGTTTTTCAGTGGAAGAAGGGATTGAGGGGAGGGAAGAGAATGAATTTCAGAACATTTGTTTGATAATAGGAAATTGGGGAAATTAACACCATACACTTCCCTCTCATTTGTCCAGAAGCAGACACTATGCTTCATTTAATACAACCATAATGGAGGCAGTAAGTTAATTTTCTGTTCAATTGGCATTTGTTGCCCTGAAATGCTACATACGAGTGCATTGTTTATTTGATCGGCTTTCGGCCCGTAACTTGCAGGCTTGTTCAATTTAATAGCACCAGAATTGGAGCTTGATTTCAAGCCTGCAGACATACCGCCTGTATACCGCGAGATGCGGCTTCAATTAATCGCTTTCCCCATTATTTACAGTGCAGTATTGATTTTTTATTTGCTTTTACAGGGCTACAGATATGACTTTAACCCCCTTGCGGGTCGTCTCTAGTACTCGTAGGATTTTCTTCTACATTTGACATTTACTGGTGTGAAACCATTTGTGGGCTTGAGGAATTGTAGCAATTGAATAGCAATTTGCAATTGTAACTCTTGCGGACGTGTAAGATCAAAGGCTTAGATGGGGTGTAAGTTGTAGTTGTAACAACCTTAAGGATTTCAAGTCCGTAACATGTAGCCCATTTGTGGCATGCAAAAAAATGCCAATTGAATAGCAGTTGAAACGGCCTCCATTACGGGCTACTGTAACTTACAATTGCTCAATTGAATGAAGCTCCTTAGAATGAATTACACAAAATTAAGCTTGTAAATCGGCAATACAAAATAACGTTATTTTATGTTTCATTTCGGGGTTAGATCTATCTCAGGAATCAATGAGTTAATACATATCAGGCCACCCACATGAACTAGAACAGTACCGGCATTCATTTTTAATATTTTGTGCTTTGTGGTTTTGCAAGTCTCATCACGTATCGGACCTCCAAACGCTAATTAATTGATGTGTAACCTGCATGTTTTACTGACCCAATGATGACGATCTCATTTTCTATTGGCTGTTTCTAAATGGATAGTTAAGGCCTTGCTTAATTGATCATGTTCCTGAAATGCTACTTATGTTTGCATGGTTTACGATTGAATAGTACCGGGATTGTAGCACACCGCGAGCCTGCAGCAAGTCCGCAGACATACGGCCTGTATACCGCGAGATGCGGGCTTCGAATTGAATAAGGCTCAAAGTTCCTGTGTATTCAAAGTCTTCTCCCACATGAGGAAATTGATCTGCTAAAACCAAAAATGGCAATTTCCACAGCAAGATAAATACATGCAAATTAAAAAAATATGACTGTAGTGGTTCTTTAAGTTGACAAAATATACTATTTTCATTTTTTTCAACATCAGTCTTTGATGAGTGTACAAACTGTACTGTTAGGTCACATCTAACTGACTCCAGTATCAATTAACTCACTTTTAATTGACATCTATCTAATTATCTCTATCAGGTGCCTTTTTCTTTTTCTGAGACCTATAGAGCGGTCCAGTATGAATAACAATCTTGTGCAAACCTTGAATTTTCTAAATTATGTTTAAAACACCACATATTCCAGAGCTGTTTTCAATGTGCATTAAGAAAGCACAGTAGTAGCTTCAGCATCATAATTATCCATTGTCACAATTACAGACTGTTCTGAATGCTGTTTTATACACGTTTTTCTAAAGCCATACTACATAACTACTCATAACTTCTCTTATATAATATATAAGATATGTTCTGATGCTCTGCATGCATTTCCAGTGGACAGGTTCTGTTAAATTTGCTTCCTTCCTCATGGGAAGAGAGACTGGAAGAATTTCATTGCTCCTTTCAGCTAGTATAAATAGTATTTAATGGGCTCCTTACCTAGATTCTTTTTTCTCCAAATGATGGATGCAGACAATTTCTTTTACAACAGGCTTTATCTCTCTATATAGCAGATTTGACAAATATATTTGAACCTTTCCCCTGTACACCAATTTCTGCATTTTTAGGAAGCCACTATTAATCGTTAAGAGTAGTAAGTCTGTGAATTCAATGCAGATTCCTTTTACTTTCATTAAATGTTCCAATGTTGTTGGGTGGTTAATAGCCAATAACAATTTTGGATATAGTAATTATTCTATGGTAAATTAACCTAGGATAGATATACTGTAATGACTTTAAACTATAAATAACAGCATATCTGAAAGGCATTCATCCATGGTTCAATAAATATCTCGGTGCTATGCACAGTCATGAGTGGAAATGTATTAACCATTGAAAGAAAAATAGAGTTCTAAAATAATTCCTTGATAATCTGATATACAATCCAATAGTAGTATTAATGGTTAATCACACTCACCTACATGTAAGCACCCAAAGTAACTCAAGCACTTGTTCGTATCCTTACCCATTCACTCTCTGTCAGTATACACTTTAATGCGTTTGCAGTCAAGCCCTTTCTTGTGCTCTCATTCTTATGCTCTAATTATGTACATTCACTGCCTATATTAATGCACGGGGAGTGACTGGTTGCAGGCACCTTGCTGTTACTGTGATTTTGATAATAAAACCATATAAAAAAAAATGAAACAGTGCAAAAGAACTAAACCCTTATAAAAAAACGTCTAGGTTAATTTCCTGAAATCCATATCTGATGTAGAGCTATATTTAAATGTATTACAAGAAGCTATTATATACACTGGTTTGAACACATCTAAAACAATGACATACAGTATATAGGTACAGTATATTTGACAGAATGGGCCAAACTTTCCACCCATGCACAGGATTCCTTTCTACACCTAACTGGCTGAAACAGACACTACACTTTTGATTGCCTTACAACAGATCAAACAGTCACAAACAAAGTACTAAATAAAATCATAGGCCCCTATGCTAGTCCACTATATAATAGATTACTTCATGTTTAAGAGCAAAGTTCAACAACCTAGCTATGTTAATCATCTATCTCAGAAACATTGCTAGTGAACTGCTACAAGTGATTGGAACAAGACTAAGCCACAAAATATGACAAACTTTTCCATTGATTTTCTCCCTGGCCCTACGTATATTACATAGTTACATAGTAATTGAGGTTGAAAAAAGACTTTCATTCCATCAAGTTCAACCTTTTAAGATCTCCTCTGATCTGCAATATTCGTATTAGTTGTTAATTGATCCAGAGGAAACAGAAAAAAACCCAAGTGAAAGCCAATCTTCTTAAAAGGGAAAAAATAATAATTCCTTCCTGACCCCAGATACTGGTGATCAGATTCCTCACTGGATCAATACTCCCTTTAATTAACCAGGATAACCCTAAATGCCCTTTTTAATTACAAATATATACAGTCCCCTTTTTTCAGTTATCTATTGAATCCGCTGTCACCACCTCCTCTGGTAGAGAATTCCACAGATTAAACACCCTTACTGTGAAGAACCCTTTTCTTTCTTTTAGGTGGAATCTTTTTACTTCTGACCTCAAGGGATGTCCTTTTGTAAGTTGAAAACCTCTTGGCACAAAAAGCTTAATTGATAAAGCTTTATACTGACCTTGGATGTATTTATATAATGTACCGTATATACTCGAGTATAAACCGACCCAAGTATAAGCCGAGGCACCTATTTTACCACAAAATACTGGGAAAAATATGTGACTCGAGTATAAGCCGAGGGTGGGAAATGTGCTGCGCCATGTGTCCCGCTTGTGCCCTATGTGTCCCCCTCTTGTGTGCCCTCTGTACCCCTTTCTTGTGTCCCCCTCTCTCTCCCCTGTGTCTCTTCCCCACTCTTCCTCACATGTTTCTCCCCCTCTCCCTCCCCTGTGTATCTTCCCCTCCTCTCCCTCTCCTGTGTCTCTTCCCCCCTCTCCCTCCCCTATGTCTCTTCCCCCCCTCCATTCCCTGTGTCTCTCCCTCCCCCTCACTTCCCTGTGTCTCTTTCCCTCCCCCCTCCCTTATCACCCTCCTCATCCTCCCTCCTTATCCACCCTCCTCAACCCTCATCCTCAACCCCCCTCCTCATCCTCAACCCCCCTCCTCAACCCCCCTCCTCCCTGCTCAACCCTCCTCCTCAACCCCCCTCCTCAACCTCACTCTTCAACCTCAACCCCGCCATCCTCATCCTCAACCCCCCATCCTCAACCCCCCCATTCTCAACCCCCCTCCTCATCCTCAACCCCCCTCCTCAACCCTCATCCTCAACCTCCCTCTTCTACCCCCCTCCTCAACCCCCTCCTCAACCTCCCTCCTCAACCCCGTTCCTCAACCTCAATCCCCCTCCTCAACCTCAATCCCCCATCCTCATCCTCACCCCCTATCCTCATCCTTAATCCCCGATCCTCAACCACCCTCCTCATCCTCAACCCCCCCATCCTAAACCCCCCTCCTCATCCTCATCCCCACTCCTCGACCCCTCTCCTCATCCTCAAGCTCCCCCTCAACCCTCCTCCTCCCTCCTCTACCCCCCTCCTCAACCTCCCTCCTCAAGCCCCCTCCTAAACCTCAATCCCCCTCCTAAACCTCAACCCCCCATCCTCATCCTCACCCCCTATCCTCATCCTTAATCCCCGATCCTCAACCACCCTCCTCATCCTAAACCCCCCATCCTCAACCCCCCTCCTCATCCTCAACCCCACTCCTCAACCCCCCTCCTCATCCTCAAGCTCCCCGCTCAACCCTCCTCCTCCCTCCTCTACCCCCCTCCTCAACCCCCTCCTCAACCCCCTCCTCAACCTCCCTCCTCAACCTCCCTCCTCAACCTCAATTTGTTCTGGGTTTCTTCCTGCGTTAACCAATTATTTGGTGAAGGTAGTGTAGCCCCATTAGGTTGAGGTGTTCCCACCACTGTTACCTCCCTTGTATATACCGAAGAAAAGAACCTATTTGGCTCATGTGCCTTTTCCCGGTCACTAATTATCAGACGGCCTGTTTCACATTGTAATGTTCCTATAGCTTCCCTTCCGGCCTTCTTCCTATTAATATATTTAAAACATTTTTAGGGTTAGTCTTACTTTCGTTTGCAACATATTTTTAATTTTCTATTTTAGCCAAATTTAATAGCTCTTTTGCAAGCCTTGTTGATTTCCTTGTACTTACATAAGACCGTCTCTGCCCCCTCTTGTTTGTATAATTTAAATGCCTTTTTATTACGAGTGACTCCGTCACCAAAACCCTATGCTAATCTTACAGATAACTCACAGAATAGGGCAGTGTCATAATTAAAAATATCTGCTAGGGTTATCTAGCTTGGTAATTTCCACATCTCAGAATAAACCTCTGCAATATATCCTACTAGCCACAAAATTCCATATAGCCCAAAACTGGAAAACAAGCTTATTAGATTTAGGGGCAATCGAGGCAGAAGTCCACTTTATTGCAGCAAACAAGATAATTTTGCACTCCCCCACAGACACAATCCCTACATTTTTAGAGACTTTTACAGGCATTCGGGTCCCGGCCATAAGCTGAATCCCAATAAATTTAGATGGATGTAATTTCTGGAGATGGTGGAGAGACGGAGGCTGGAGACCGACGAGGAAGGACTGGGGAAGGGACTGGATACGGAGAATAATAGCAGGTACAAAACGATTACATTGAACTGAATAATAATAATATTGACCAAGTTGACTAATGTGACTGTAATTTTTTTAATATGCTTATTATATGTATTTTTCTTGTTTTGTTTTTAACTATGCTCCTCCCCTATAGGGGATATACTCTACACATTACTCTATATTACTGTTTCAAACCGCAGGAGTCAGTTAATCCCTAGGTTTAATAAAGTTAGCAGTAACTATATAGAGGGTAGTTACCTGTAGAATTTTGTGATAAAGATTGTATTTGATAGGCTAGGAATAGCCTTTATTTTTGAAGCTCGCTATTTGGAACTTAGTGAGGAGAAAAATTATTAAAATGGAAGGAGGCGGATTTCATGTTCAATACAGTGGTTACAATTTCAATATGTTCAGGTGTTCCGGGCAGTGAGTTGACCAGTTCTAATTTCTAACACAATTGAAACTTATTGGTTCTTGGAATATAGTAATTTTTATATACTTGTGAAACATGTCACTAAACAAGAATCTGCCTGTAATAAAAAATAATAAAAAAACAAAAATATCTGAAGGAATATTACAGGTACCAAAGATCACTTGCAAATGCTTTTAAAACCATTGAGGAGTGCCGCAGGAGCAATTAAAGAGTCAGTATAGCTCCAGTAAAAAATAGAAAATGAGGAATGTTCATCATTATTTCACACTTAACAATATAAGTTAATATAAATCTATATGTAATTAAAACATCCAGGGTAACACACAACTCAGTACTCAAAGGGTTAGTACATATCAGTAAACCATATTGACTAGGAACAAATGCTCTAATGCTTTGCATATATACAGTACATATAATATATATCACAGACTCCTTTTTCTCAGCCTGGGTGTTGGGCTATTGAGCCACCAGATTTCTTGGCTCCAGCAATGGATTATCTGCATAAACACCTACATTGTCTTTGTAAATCTGCTTTGTTCCATTGTTTGCCAAATTAAGGTAATCCCATCTGATATACGCTAGAGATGGCAGGATGTGGATTGAAAGCTAATCCTATTGATCTCAGGAAGCTACTGCCAGACCCCATGTGGGGTCATCTCCTGTAATTGTCTGCCACCCCCTTCCATTGTTGTGCTGTGCACACCCTCTCTGTATCTATCCCCTATAAATACTGCTGTCATTTTAAAAAATAAATCAATTCACTTTGAGGCATATAGAAATTGTATTGCTGGTTCCTGGTGGCTGGGATACTATCTCCACCCTACAAGTAACCTGTCCTGATCACTACCACAGAAAGGTTACTGGGACTCCTGGAAGCACTCATTACTGATGGAGAGACTCTGATTGATACAGAAGCCAGATATCAGGGTGATGGTGCCAAGATTTCAAAGAACCCAACGGTCCTTGTGGGTAGATAACCTGTAGTCTATCACAGGTGGCCCTGGGCGGTAATAGCCCCTACTCTCGGATTGTGACAATATATATATATATATATATATATATATATATATATATATATACACTGTATATACCAAAAAAGGGGGGTTTGGTGTCTCTAGGTGTAGACTTATTTGTAATGAACCATTAATAGGGTGCCACTGAGGGTCAAAAAAACAAATCAAAATAACTTAAGGAAAGGTTCCCTCTTATAGTGCTCACCTATTATTACCAGTTGTATTGAAGAGACATAAATAAATAAATAAAACGTAACTTTTAATAACTTAGTTAAAAAAATTAAAATGTATTCAGACGCTGCATTTTTTTCAGGGATTATGCCAATATAAACTACTATGCAAATTAGCACATATTAAATATCTGGTGCTATCTTAAATTAAAGTGTAAGTGCAAAAAATAAGTCTCAAGTGCTATTAAGGAATCATAAATATGTTTGACTTATTAAGGTAGTGTTTATAAAGTGCTAATCGCTTGCATTTGCTTTCGGAAATTGTATTATGAACTAAAGTACTCTCTTAAAGTAGAGCCTGATAATGCTGCTAGGCATCTTATGGAATCGTTTCTACATATCTGTCATAGTGATTCTATATTGCACTGTGTCCATGGAGTGAGGAGCAGCACACTAGCGTGGAGATCGCCGTTAGGACTCCTCACAATGACGCGCGTCTCACGTTGCTGCGTCTGACCCGACGCACGTTTCTAGATTTCTTCGTAATTGCAAGTTGCCGGGCACGCAACTTTTAACATTGTGTGACGACAACTCGCAATTATGAAAATTATGATATGTGAAAAAAATATATATATATACATCTATAAACAGATATGGATTCTTGCCGCAGTTACAGTGATTGTTCTCACTATTATAATAATCATGAAGTTCTCATTTCCTATTGGTTCCTAGAGCTGTTTTTCATCCGTAAACGCTTGGTTTGCTGTAATATACTGAGTAAACACATACTTCCTACACTGAAATCTCTTTGCACAAGGTAGGATTTACAGATGTGCGCTGAGTGCCGTAATATTACGAGTAAAAAGTAGGGGGGGAAAAATCTCCCGCAACTGATTTTAGTGTATACCGTAAATTACACATCATTTTATCTGCTCCATATGAGGTCTGTTAGGTATGTCTTTGTAAATAATAACTTGATTACATCTCCACACACCAGGTTCCAGGAAGTGAAATATTTTTTTTTATTATGTGGCCTTCCTAGAAGTAAGTGAAGTGTAAAGTTTATATTATAAATGCTTTGAGAATACATTTATAAATAACATTTAAATTAATCAAGTCAATGCATTATATAAAACAAATAAAAGGATGCTGAGTTCCTTTAATACTTTAGAAATAGGAAATATGATTATGCTTTTTAGAAGATTAAGAGCCCCCTTAAATTCGGGCTACGTGTAAAACCGTAGTTCGTAACTTAGCCCGTAAGACTTACTACTATTAAATTAGCCTATTAAAGACGTCTGCGGGTTAAGACGCAGGTAGGCTAAAAAAGCCTATGGGGCATGGAATGTGGAACTTTGTGGCTGCGAATCCTTCGTTCTTTCAAGCCCGTAACTCTTACGTTCCAATTACGCTATTGAATTGCAACAAAATTACTGGCATTCAAGCTCGTAACTCGCAAATAGAGCCAAGAAGCAAACGAGTGCTAGAGAGGACCCACAAGGGGGGTAAAGTCCAACCCGTAGCACTTTAAATGCACATATACACACACTACTGTACTTTTATGAACAGGGATGTTAGGTCTTAGATTTAATAGCACAATGTTCTCAAGCTCTCAAATCAGAGCCAAAAAATACTTTATTTCATGTTTATATTTCGTGTTATATGGATCCTCACAATCAATGTGTTTATACATATACTGTAACTCGCATGTGATAGAATATCATATTTACAGCTTTATTAATATTGCACTACATCTGCATTACATCACATCACATCAAATGTGGGTCCCATCGTAACTCATAAATGAACCCCCGTAAGACTTTGTAAATACCACCTCCATTTTTCAGTGACGTAATTCTGATGATCTCTGTTGCCATTGGCTACATCCCAACTCGTAACTACAAGTTAGACTAATTGATCACATTCACGGCCGCACAACCGATGAGCAACAAATGGTTTACGGGTTTGACTCTCAAGCCCGTAACTTGCAGCATGTTCTAATTTAATAGCACCATAAATCTGCAACTATGCAAGCTCGCAGCTGTTGCAGGTCTCACGTTGCACATAGAAGCTTCAAATTTAATGTGGCTGCATATTCTGAGATTTCTATGCAATTTACGTAATTAAGAGAGTCCTTTTTCTCTCTATTTTACCTGTAGGATTACCAAAGCAGAGTTGAGATTTCATGAACATTTGAATTTGTGAATTGAAAAGTAATTTAATTTTGATTCCCATGTTCTAGCTCGGACCACGTATCTTTCTTTGCAAAAAAATGGTTGATTAATAATTCACTTTAGCAATAGGAATATCAGGTTACTTTTTCTCTGAGGTAGTAAAGTAGTTGTGCTTTTAGTGGAATCAAAGCAGTATTAGGTATGCAACTTCTACCTCAAATCGAAAAATTCATACAATCTCGATAAAATGATTTTAGTAAAATCTTATATGTTTTTTTTAAGTGAACGTTGCAATGAATACATGAATACATAATTAAATAGAGAAATAAATGTTGTCACCTTCATTGTATGCAACAAACTGTGCAGATGATTTAAAAAGATCTGCTACCTTATTATCTAGGCTGCCCACAACATCCCCTCATTTCAAGTCTTCACATGAGATTGTGATACCGGAATATAGTAATAACCTAATAATCAAGTTGTATAATGTGGTATTTAGGCTGGATGTTATAGCAGCTCTTTTAAAGTCTCTGCACAGTTTGTATGATATTAAAAGGGACATATGATTTATTTTTCTTCAATCTTGTATCAATATATCTAGTAATGACCTGCGAAGAGGCAGATGTTTATTTGCACGAATAGAATGTTGCCAGTATAAACCAGGATAAGATTGAAAGATGCCAGTATAAACCAGGATAAGCATGATGTTTGCCAGTATAAACCAGGATAATGATGTCACCAGATGTGACTGGAGAGGTAGACATTCATGTAGTGATATCTCCAGTATAACCAGCTCTGTGATATAGCTAGAAGGCTAGGATAATTTCTCACAGATATTAAAAGATAATTTACCCTCTTGCACACTTGAAGATGAGATGGGATATACACCATTGTTTGTGTTACATTATTATACAAATATGCAGCCCACAAATACTAATTAATTGTTTTGTTGTGCTAATCAGTCACACAGTTTTGTAAAAACATGAATAAGCAAGAACAACCTTCTTGCCTGTGTTATTATACAGTTAATCCCCCACCACACTTTTATCAACTATAGTGAGCCACCGGAAAGCATACTAAGCATTATGTTTGCATAATAATGAAATACAAGCAATGATGAATAGCTCATGGATTCATTATTGAGAAATATAACTGCTGCAAAGTACAGTCGGTTTTTACCAACAAATGTTGCTAGCGTCACAATGCCCTTCAATATACTTTAATGGACTTGTATGATTTTGATTGATGGATATTTTAGTTTTCCCTTGCACATGGCTATCAATATGCTTATGTGATTTATATTATCCACTGCCTGTCTAACTAAAAAACCCTGCTTTGCGTCCAACTCACCAAAATCCCTTGGTCGGTCATATGCTATATTCCACTTTTTATGCCTACAAGCATCTGTTCTTGTAGTTTCATAGAAAAACAGCTGACATAGTCCCACCATGATTTCTCTTCCTCTTCCAAATCAGGGACTTACACTCATATTGTTTGTTGTTTTTGTTGTTCAGTTGTGTCTGACTTTCTGTGACCTCATGGACCGTAATACACCAGACACATCTTTAGCATGATCAAACTGATTCACTTGGTTTTCATGGCAGAGATTGGACTGGAATATGTTGCCAGTTCCCTCTCCAGTGGGCCACAGCATACAGCTCCTGTTATTCCTAGGTGTTTCACCATCCATGTACTGACGAGGCCCAACCCTTCTTGACTTCTGGGTGGTATGACTTCTTGGTTCCCTGACTGGAATCGAACCCAGGTCACAGCGGTGAAAGCACTGAATCCTAACCAGTCGGCCACCAGGTAACCTACTCCTAATGATTGTTATTCTACAGCCTGTGTAAAAAATGCAAACTATGGGCCCTATCTAAATCTCTGAGAAAGCAATTACAAGTGCTGTAACAGCACAGTAAATCTTACATCTTACCTAGCTATTTTAATCCCCCATCCCTAAAACATTGGGAGAGAACTGCTACGAGTCACTGCCACAAGTAAAGGCACAACAAAGCTGAGAAGCAATTCTCAACTCTCCATTGATTTTGGCACTGACAATAAACTATGAGTTACTCCCCTACACTTTAACACGCAAACCCTATGCTAATAAAACTTTACAAATCACTCTAAAATCAGGGCACTGCCGTAACTTCAAAAAAGCAGAAGAAAGACCACTCGCAAGTAGTGTTCAAAACCTTGAGTCCCCCAGAAGCATTTAAAGTCACAGTTTGGCACAAAATAATGACATTTTAAAATTATTTGATGGTTAATAATCTGATATCAACATATGTCTTTTATGATACAATTTCCAGGGTAACAAATATCACAAAACAAGGTCGCCTAGGAACAAATGCTCTCATGCATTTTCTATTACTATATCATATTTTAACACAAAATAAACACACCTTTATTTATTGAAGCTATAAATTTAATTGTCACATCTTTTTAAAAATACATTAATAAATGAAAAACAAATACTTTATTTATTTCTCTAATGTTTCCTTGCTGCAGCAGTTACAACACTGAAGTTACAACACGTGTTACTTCACTTCCCACTCATTATAATATTCATGAAGTTCACATTTCCTATTGGTTCCTAGAGCACTGCCTCATGCACAAAACTTGTTTCGGCTACTCCCTACACAGAAATCTGTTTCAGCTTAGGCAGAATTTATATCTGTGTGCTGAGTGCCCTAACCCGGGGAGCAAAAGATTTACATTAGTGTATAACTTAGGGGAAAAAAGCTCCCAGAGCTGAATTAAGGCGTGCCCTAACTTCAAGCACTTGATTTACATTGAGGCCTATAAGTGATATAATTACAAACATCTGTAATTCCTTACCTAAATATCCCTTCTTATGTGCATGCCCTTGTAACAAATATAGACCAAATGCAATTACTTATTTAACCTTCTGACTCTATCCCCTTGCTCTCCTTATCTGGAACTGCCTCTTGTGATGACTTGGATCCATTCCTCTATCATCAAAATGTAAAATTTACACTGTTATACAGGCTGTACACTTACTACTTTACATTGTAGCAGAGTGTCATTTCTTCATTGTGGTCACATGAAAATATATAATGAAATATTTACAAACATGTGAGGGGTGTAATTACTTTTGTCAGATACTGTATATGATATTAATAATTCACAATATAACCTGTTACTCTATGAAAGCAGTAAATAGCAAAATATGGTATAGCAATTTATATGGCAGTTAGACTATATAAATATATATTGAAGCAATATGTATCAAAGTTGGTTATATTGTATCTGAGGTTGCAAGCTAATTAACCTTTGTATTTAGGTGTTGGCAAGCTATTATTTTGTTATTGGTCTTACATCAAAATGTATTACATTTAATTTCATTTATCAAATCGGTCAATTCAATCAATAATGATGTAAAACAATTTTGTTGATTGTGTGAGGCAAGACTATATGTGTTGAGTATTGCCAAGTATAGTTTGCTGTATAGGTGTTTTAATAATTGGTTTTGTAACAGAGTTAAATGGTTACATTATTGAATAAAGTCAATCAGTCTGTTGTAGGGAATATGGGCACAGATTGAAATATATTGATAAACACCTACAGTCCGAATGAAGGTGCTAATTAGTCTGAGTTCTGTGACCACTCCCAAAATGGTAACAGAAGGATTGTGGTATATTGGGCTAATTTAACCCCATTACTAATTAGAAAGTTAAACAGGTTTATGCATTACCTATGTAAAGGATTTCAGAATAACACCTGTCTCATTTTAGGATTCCTTCTCAAGATAGTCTGATGTAATCCCTTTTTATGTTATTGGATCTTTTCTTTTTAGGAAGAGTTGGGTTAAAGTTGGATATAGACAGATATAGTAAGATATCTTAGAGAATATATGAAGGGGACATAGTTTTATGCCACAGAATGAGAGATTGTTCACAGACAGGACTGAAAAGATCAGCCACAAAATTGTAGAGAAGAAAAGACTCAGGGCAAGAACGAAAAGTGCCAAGAAAGACAATAGTACAGATGCAGAAAAGACTCCAGGAAAAAACAGGAAAGACCAAGAATCTTCTCTTTGCCATTAGATAACTATTCCTTCCTCACCGTCACAAGGTTGGTTTCCACCAATCACAAATAGTTACTCTCCATTTGCATATATATGTATAAATTAAAATATATTGATAAATATGTTGTGTATATTTGTTTCTATCCACTTGAGAGATCTTTGGTACAAAATATTAAACTGGATTAATATTAATACGTGTGACCTCTGTCTCATATTGTCTGCCAAGTATTTTTGGTTAGACTAGGCCATTAGATTTAATATGCGTATGTCTCAGAACAAGCTATCTTGAGACTTTTCACAATGTTTTATCATGAGGAGCCTTTCTTACCCATGTGAAGATATCTAAGACTTGGCCTGGCCAAGTCTTGGTTTGATTTGTTTAATAGACTCAGAAATTTAATTTGTACACAGAAAAACATTTCAACCCCTCACATGTTAAAAGAGTATACCATAAATGTGTCAGTGTTTACATTGGTAATAGCAAGACCAATGGACAACCATATAATGTAAATAATAGATGGATGTGATATTCTTTTTACCCTCAAAACCCACAACAGAAATGTATGCATTTGTAGAACTACAAGAGATAGTGTGCAAATGTTTTTAGAAAGGAAAACATTAAAAATTACATACCCTTTAATTTGTACCTGTGTTATGTATTTATGCTTCAGAACCCATTTTGGTTTATGGTGAATTGCTTCTACAGATGAAAAAGCTATTGTCTGTGCTGCAACTAAAATACTGTACTAACACTTTTAATAGGGCTAATGGAAAACTGATTAGTGTTAAAGGACACACACAGCTGATAAAGTAGCTGCTTTGACGTAAATAGAAATTTACAACAATAATTGTATAGAAAAGTTAAATATTTAAAGTGCATAAATGTATTATATTACAGGAATATATTGGTCTCTAGAAAAATTAGACTATAGAGAAGGGCTCGACAGATCCCAGGTGCCAGATCGCTATGATGAGCAAAAAATAACATCTGGTACCTATATTTTATAGGTCAGGCGTTGAAGTCCCTGACCAGTCCCTAATTTATAGTCTCCTCTACTGGTGAGGGAAGAGGGGGTTCTATAGTGTGTGTAGATCTGTTTGTGTGCCATGGAATTTTTATATGTCTATTAAACAAATTGAGATAAATTGCAAACAAATTTTATTATATATGTATATATATATCGTCTGTATTAAATAGATATATTAAATAAATATGTATGCACACATATTCTCACATATGTTTTATTAGATAAAATTATACAGATAAAATAATCAAAAGCAAAGTCAGAAGCACTTAAGCTGAGAATGAACAGCACCTGCAGTAATTTTGTTTTATAGGCCTGGTAACTTTGTACCCTTCATAGGGGGAAATATTCTGTAGTATATCAGTCTGATATACTACACTCAAAAGAATTATCCAACATTGAAGTACTAAGCAATTCTACCTTGACCAGGAAAAAATGCAAACCCCATAGTTTATTCTCTGACCAAGGGCCTCTAGTCAAAGGACCCTTGGGGCTTAGTCTACCTAAGGGTGATAGACGACTCCAGATATGAACTCCTTGATCACTGTACCTTAGAGAGTTCAGCTACATTGCACAGACAAGGCACAATGAAGGCTGAAACATACATTTCGAAAAGTATTAGATAATATAATGTAAAAGATCTTTCCCTAGACATTTTAATTATAGAAAAATCACAAATTATAAAACACGCTGGACTTAGCCTCCAAACACTTAGGAAACGAGGAATCGCTTTACAGCATTATTAAATTTCAAATCGACCAATTGAATAGGGCTCTATGTAAGCAAATAGCACATTTTTTTAAAATAAGTTTTTAGTTAGCTAGATAGTTGCTTTTAAATAGAAGTACACCAAAAAAAACAAACAGCCAGGACATCTGGGAGTAAGGTGAAGCTTAAATTTAAATTGATTTTCAACAGTTTCCCCACTCGAAAATTGGCTAGGCAAGAAAAGAAATGGCGGACAACAAAATGAAAACGAGGCTACATGACCCTGGACCGCGCAAAACATCGCCAACCGCGTACCACTTTCACACAGGAACGTACAAGGTACCAAATGCACTACTACAAAGGACGCCAAATGCTCGGGAACCGCGAAGCACATACACACATAACGCTACTTTACAATCATAACTTGCAACTCACAACATTAGGCATCTACATTAGCGCTTTACACAAGTACGAACTGGAACTCCTTTTCAACCCTGTGAGGAGTAGTTTTCGTGATATAGTACCAACTAGTGGCAAGGACACAGGCCCGTCCTGCTCTACGCGTGTCCTCCCCCCAGGGACCCTTACACAGAGTACTCAGGTACTCTAAATGAGAAAAAGTCACTCTTATTAACACAGTCTTTTTCCCTGGGGTGTAACTTAAAGGTAATGGTCCTCTGACCTAAGGTAAATGGAGGGTCCTTCACTCTGGAAGCTTCATTATACCGTACAGTTCGCTCAGGTATAGTATTACAACAGTATCCCACAGGTACTTGAAACAATGATTTCCTCTCAGTCGCCAGCAGAGTAGGTATGGCATAAAACAGTAATTTACTAGGATTGAGGTCCTCTTTGATTACCACACTTGCACGTGTTCTCCAGACTCTCGCTCAGGTTTCTGGTATCCGACAGAACTAGGTATTTGCAGCTCCAGGAGACAGGTTCAGCACTAATACACAGCTTATGACCAGCAGCTCACCCTTCCCCTGGCTCGGGCTTCCTGGACTTTAAATAGTGTAGCTCCTGGACCAGGTGCAGTTAAGTGTCTTAACTCCCTGAGTGCCGGACACAATGAACTGTTCAGCCTGTTGCTGACATATCGGCTATCTATGAGATATCCACGGCTCCTACTGACATTCCCTCAATATATATATACTAGCGACTTGCCCGTCAAAAATGATGGCAATAACATTTGAAGCCATGGCAATGCTGTTTGCCACACAATGTAAGGCTTTTGCTCCTCTGAGGACCTTCGGCTCTCATTGCGAGACCCGTGTACTTCAAGTTTCCTGCTTTGCAATGATCACCTTTGGGGCTCATCGCGAAGACAGATATATAAGTACAGTGTAAAATATACAATGTTTTAGTACAGTGTAAACTATGCATTTTTTGGAAGTCTCAGAGCATAATAAAGTGATTTAAAAATGTAACTGCTTTGAGAGTCCTATCGCTGTCAGCCAATGAGCAGTAATACAGATATATAAGTGCAGTGTAAAATATTAATGTTTATTAGTGTAGTGGAAAGGATTATTTTTTTTAAATTACTAATTACTAATTATTAAATTTATGTACATTAATCATTAATGAATGAATGAATTAGTAAATCTATTACAAAGTGCGAAGCATTTATGTATTCATAAAGTAAGAGCAGTGTAAAATATGCTATTTAGCCTATTTTTATTTTTTATGTATATATTTTTTAATAATAATTAGGCGGGTAAAGCACCATTTTGGAATAGTAATGTTATTTGTTGCAATTTAGTGTTGTAAAATGGTGGCTTTTTTCTATGTGTTACTTGCCTCGAAAGCATTTTCCATCCTTTGTAATGGTATATTTTTATCTCCTACATTCCTGACTAACTTGTACGTGCCTGGCGGTGATTTGCGCGCTTCGATCTACAAAGTGGAGGCAATGAAACACGTGGGACAGCCAGAAAGGAGCGCCAAGTAATCAAAATGAACAACAAAAAATCCATAATGTACAATCCATTTAGTTTATGAATATATTAATGCTTAGCTCTTTATAATACATTTATTAATTGATGAATTGATTATTAATATACATTAATTTATTATTTAGTAATTAGTAATCATTACCCACCAAAAAATGTGTATTTTACAATGCAAGAAAACATATATATATATACATACAGTATATATTTCAAATTGCACTTATATATCTGTATTACTAATCATTAACCTACATTACTTTATTAACTATTAATTAGTAATAATAAAATAAAAAAAAAGAAATAACAACAAAAAATATGTATATTTTAGAATTGCAATGACATGTCCGTGTTGCTGCTAATTGCCTAATAGGGATGAATCCAAACATTAAAAATGCTTTCCATCTTATTTGACAGTTTCATCGTCTCTGCAGCTGACTGAACACAGAGAGTGACATTTGCAGCCTTTGAACAGCATAACAATCACCTTTACAGGTATATCCTTTAATTATGTTCTTATGGAAGAAAAAAGGATTAAGTATTTATATTTGGGATTGATGACAGTTATTGATTAATTAATGAATATTAATATATTACTTAATTAATTAATAATTAGTAATCATTACCAAAAAAATAAAAATTAAACTGCAAAAAAAATATATATTTTTTTTAACCTGCACTTATATATCTGCCTTACTGCTCATTTATGTACATTGCTTTTCGAATTATTAATTAATAATAATTCCATCCCAAAAAAACAAAAAACATTTATAATGGATAAAAAATATGTACATTTTACAAAGCACTTACATATCTGGAGTGCTTATAATTGCCTGACAGGGATAGGGCCTTCGAAGCACTTAAATATTTAAAGCAGTTTTTTAGATTCTAACACATGCTACATTTAATATTTTCTACTGCTTTTATGTATGAATTTATTGATGATTATGCATTTATGTTTTGCATGTATGCCAATTAAAAATTAGACTTTCAATGAGTCATGAATTAATTGAATGCAAACATTCAAAATGATTTTCATGTCATTTTACAGATTCCTCATCTCTGCACCTGACTAAATTTCATCTGCAATAAGTTCAATTTCCCAGGTATATGATTTCATGATGCCCTTTTTGTTTTGCATTTATGACAGTTAATGATTAATTAATTAACATATATTCATTTAGGGCCTCATTCAATTGTGATTTGCCCAATTGAATAGGGCTCTATATAAGTATATTTTTTACAGAAGTTTTTCGTTACTGAACATCGATTCAAAGCCAAATATGATATGTGCTTATATAAAGCCCTATTCAATTGCCCAAATTGCAAATGAATGAGGCCCTTAGTATTTAATTATTCATTAATAATTTTAAAAAAATGCATTACTTATGCATACAGTGGATATAAAAAGTCTACACATCCCTGTAAAAATATCAGGTTTCTGTGCTGTAAAAACAAAGATAAATCATTTCAGAACTTTTTCCACCTTTAATGTGACCTATAAACTGTACAACTCAATTGAAAAAAAAAGAAATCTTTTAGGTAGAGGGAAGAAAAAAATATAAAAATAAAATAATATGGTTGCACACCCTTAAACTAATACTTTGTTGAAGCACCTTTTGATTTTATTACAGCACTCAGTCTTTTTGGGTATAAGTCTATCAGCATGGCACATTTTAAGTTGGCAAGATTTGCCCACTCTTCTTTGCAAAAACACTCCAAATCTGTCAGATTGCGAGGGCATCTCCTGTGCACAGCCCTCTTCAGATCACCCCACAGATTTTCAATCGGATTCAGGTCTGGGCTCTGGCTGGGCCATTCCAAAACTTTAACCTTCTTCTGGTGAAGCCATTCCTTTGTTGATTTGGATGTATTCTTTGGGTCGTTGTCATGCTGAAAGATGAAGTTCCTCTTCATTTTCAGCTTTCTAGCAGAAGCCTGAAGGTTTTGTGCCAATATTGACTGGTATTTGGAACTGTTCATAATTCCCTCTATCTTAACTAAGGCCCCAGTTCCAGCTGAAGAAAAACAGCCCCAAAGCATGATGCTGCCACCACCATGCTTCACTTTGGGTATGGTGTTCTTTTGGTGATGTGCAGTGTTGTATTTGCGCCAAACATATCTTTTGGAATTATGGCCAAAAAGTTCAACCTTGGTTTCATCAGACCATAACACCTTTTCCCACATGCTTTTTGGAGACTTCAGATGTGTTTTTGCAAAATGTAGCCTGGCTTGGATGTTTTTCTTTGTAAGAAAAGGCTTTTGTCTTGCCACTCCTACCCCATAGCCCAGACATATGAAGAATACAGGAGATTGTTGTCACATTTACCACACAGCCAGTTCTTGCCAGATATTCCTGAAGCTCCTTTAATGTTGCTGTAGGCCTCTGGGTAGCCTCCCAGACCAGTTTTCTTCTCGTCTTTTCATCAATTTTGAAGGGAGCTCCAGTTCTTGGTAATGTCACTGTTTTGCCATCTTTTCTCCACTTGATGATGACTGTCTTCACTGTGTTCCATGGTATATCTAATGCCTTGGAAATTCTTTTGTACCCTTCTCCTGACTGATACCTTTTAACAATGAGATCCCTCTGATGCTTTGGAAGCTCTCTGTGGACCATGGCTTTTGATGTGGGGTGCGACTAAGAACATTTCAGGAAAGACCAACTAGAGCAGCTGAACTTTATTTGGGGTTAATCAGAGGCACTTTAAATGATGGCAGGTCTATGCTGACTCCTATTTAACACGATTTGGAATGTGATTGCTTAATTCTGAACACAGCTACATCCCCAGTTATAAGAGGGTGTGCAGACTTATGCAACCACATTATTTTTCATTTTTATTTTTCTTCCCTCCACCTAAAAGATTTCAGTTTGTTTTTCAATTGAGTTGTACAGTTTATAGGTCAAATTAAAAGTGGAAAAAGTTCTAAAATGATTTATCTTTGTCTCATTTTTTACAGCACAGAAACCTGACATTTTAACAGGGGTGTGTAGACTTTTTATATCCACTGTACATATATGCTTACCTAATTAGCTTTTAAAGGTGATTGATTTCTTAATTAATAAAATAACAAAATTGCACATTATTTTAAGCCCAAACTATACTTTGCTCATAGCTCTTTGTGTTTCCCCTTTTTTAGGAAAACATAATTACCTCTTTAGGTTTACCATTGATGACAGTTATTGATACATTTTTTAACTTATATTAATTTATTAATTTCCTTTTAAAAGTATGCCAATAAAAAAAAAAAAAACATAATGGATTAATTTATTTCATGTACAAATTACAAATGCTTTTCAAATATTTTCATTCTTTCATTAATGCTATTTAGGTTTTGCATGGAGAGCAGGTAAAAACAATATGTACAATACAAAAAAACATTATATCTTACACCTGTATTTACAATTACAGATTACGATGGCGGACTACAGACCGGATTGAATGCAAAAGAAGAGCTGTAAAGGAAAAGAAGCAAAGGTGGAGACATGCACATTCCCCCGAGACTTCCCGAAAAAGAAAAATGAGTAAGAAAGCGCAAAGTGAGTGTGCTGGAGCATCAAAGAAAAGTAAACAAAAAAATGTCTCTGAAACATTGCCTAGTGATCAGATATTGCCTCATGACACCAATGTTTATATAGAAAGTTGTAGTAATATCTAATTTGAGGAAGCTCAGGATACTGCTTTCATTACACCACTAACAGTAGACACTCATTATTGTGGATTACTCAATGTGGTTTGTCAGTTTTGTGGGGCCTATCATTTTCTCAAGGTAAGACCAACTGATGGAGACTTCATTAGTTGCTGTTATAAAGGAAAGGTAAGACTTCTACAAAGACACGCATTTCCAGATTACTTACAAAGTATAATGAGCGATCCAACATTTCCAAATTATACCAATTAAAAACAAAAACATCAGGTCTTATAACAGTGCAATTTCATTTGCTTCTATGGGTGCTACATTAGCAGAAAATGTCCCAGGACATGGTCCATATTGAGTTCAAGGACAAATTTACCACCGCACTTCACATTTACACTCAGAAGAAGGAGAGCAAAGGAAATTTGCACAGTTATATGTCTTAGATACAATGGAAGCTGTTGAATAATGGATGCACTTCCATAAAATAAACAGTGTTTGCACATAGTCTTTGAACAGCTGGATAAAATTATGGCCGACAACCCATACAGTCAAGCATACAAACAATTAGCACAGGTTGAAAAAGAACAACAGCAACATTTTCAAATACATCAATTGCCAAATCCAAGAGTAAATATGATTTTGAAAAGAGATCACAATACTGATGAAAGACGGTATAATTTACAAACACTAAAGGAGGTTTCCATGGTCTTTAAAAATGAGGATGGCGAAACACAATTTTAGAATATATCCACTCAATGAAGATCAACCTTTTGTAAACATAAAAGTTGTAATTTGGATCAAATGACATATCCCATTTTCTTTCCAAATGGTGAGCCAGGATGGGAACCAAAATTACAATTGCAAAGTTATCCCAATAGTAAAGTTTGTGTTAGAAGCAATATTTCTATGCTGGAATATAAAGTGGCACAAACTGCTATTCGGGATCATTTTAATCCTATTTTATATGGGGGCAAATTAACACAACAATGAATTATTGATTCCTATCTACAAGTCGAAGCAAATAATCAAAATGTTGTCAAATTCCAACAAAACAAGCTTTGCATAGAACAATATTGTGGATTGATGGATTATGTCGCTGAATTGGCTACCAACAGAGACATTCCAAGAGCAATAATTTTGCCATCCACTTTCCAAGGATCTCCTCGCAATATGCGAGAAAGATATAATAATGCCATGGCTATTGTCACAAAATTTGGAAAACCACAATGAAAATGAAAACAGAATGAAAACAAAATCAACAATGGACAGAGATCAATGGAAAATTTGAATCTTGGACAAAATACTTCTGACCGACCAGATTTAGTGGCAAAAGTATTCAAAATAAAACTCAATTCATTATTACATCATATAACTAAAGCACAGTTACTTGGAATATGTGTGGCTTTTGTTTATACCATTGCATTTAAAAAAAATGTCTGCCACTTGCACTAAAAACTTTATGAGATTGTACCACACAGAATGATTCATGGGCCATGTGGAGATATCAATCCAAATTCACCATGTATGGAAAATAAAAAATGTACAAAAGAGTTCCCAAAACAATTTCAAATGCAAACTTATGCTAATTGTGATGGATACCCTTTGTATAAAAGAAGAGAAAGAAAAAAAGCTATTATCCGTGACCAAAAGGTCAATAATAGATAATAATAATGTAGTTCCATACAATCCACATTTGCTGATAAAATACAATGCACACATAAATGTGGAAGCTTGCACTTCTATTAAATCCATCAAATATGTGTATAAATATATATACAAAGGATATGAGGCAGCAACTGTTGTTGTGCAAGGTGCAAATGAAAAGGAAAATCCAATTTTACATGACTGACTTTCTAATTATTTAGATGCTCGTTATGTCAGTGCTCCAGAAGCAATGTGGCACCCCAAACAAATTATTACGGTGCAGATTCAGTTCTGGAAGACAGTGAATCTAACTTTTGTATATAATTTATAAATTATTAAACACCGTCTGGAATGCCACCACATGTTTAGCAATTGAAAAAAGGGCAATTGGACCAGATTAATTGTGCAGGATTTAAAAGATCATTTCATACATGCAGAAATGATGAATGGTACCCATAAAGGTGAACTAGTTTTTACACCAAGAATTCATTTTGCTCCAAGTGAGAGTGGTTTGCCTTTTGTCCTTCAAAGGAGAAAATTTCCCATTATCATGGCATTTGCCATGACCATAAATACATCCCAAGGACAAACTTTTAAGTCTGTGGGTTGTTTTTTACAGGAACCTTTTTTTGCACATGGACAACTCTATGTTGCTTTTTTAAGGTGCACAAATCCAGATGATATTAAAAATTAAATTCAAGACAACCCAAGTCAGGGTGATCTATTACAGGATGGATGCATTTTTACCAAAACATTGTGTACTATGAGGTTTCGTAAACATAGAGAACAGCGGTTTTATTTTGAGGACGAAATTTGATGTCACTTGGGCTCTTTTTAGAGGACCACTATTTCACATAGGAAACTCTATGTACAACTTTACAAAATTACAACAATAACAACAAAAACTGAAAAAAAACAACACTAATAAACAGTGGTTAGATCCCAAAGACAAAATTGAAAGTCTGCTTGGCTCTATTTAAAGGAACTTCTCTAACGTGCAAAAACAAAAAAAGTATTGGAATGTCTTGGAAGTGGCCTTTTGCCAGGATTGGCTCCACAAAACAGTTATGATGCATTTTATTACTTTTACTGTTAACATTTTAATACATTACCTTCATGTTTGTAATGTTAAAGTTGTTTTTTCCAAGGTCTCAAATGTTGTTTCATTGTATGTAATTAAGGGTTCATGTTACTAGGAGGATGATCATTTGTTGTAAAAATTAAATGTATAATTAAATACAGAGTATTGATCCAGGGAGTAATCATATAGCCAGTTAATGGGGTCAATTAATTTTAACCTCATTTGATACAATTGGCTAAGTTTTAATGGGATTTTTTACTGTTTGCCTTTCTCTGGATTCAATACCTATGTGGTTTAAAAGTGCTTTACATAAAAGTTGCATGTAACAAAGCATTATGTAATGGTTTAATATACCTATTGATATAAAGTTGGCCTAATGTAATGTTACTCGTCCATACCTCAGATTGAAAAATGTTACTATTGTAAACAAATGGTTCACTAGTGTTTCAAATATAAGTTGCATGTTGCAAAGCAATATGTAATGGTTTACAATAATTTATTCATACAAATTTCATTCATTGCTACATTATTCCTGCATACATGACAATTAAATAGGTTAATATGGTTGAATTATAAGTTGACTGTTAAAAAAAGTTATTATAATTGTTGTACTTTTTTCTACATAACAAAAAGGTTAAGAGGGTCTGAGACTCACGTGTGGCAAACAGCATTCCCAACTTTAAAATTGTATTGACCTTAATTTTTTTGACGAGCAAGTCACTAGTATATATATATATATATATATATATATATATATTATGTATTTTATATTATATTTACTGTTTGATTTTCCTGAGGATAAAGCTGAAGACTGGTGTGTATGCATTTTAAAGGATTTATGTATATAATGTTGAAAAATGTGAGATGATTGCAATAGTAAGCTTTTTGTTGGTGTAAACAATACATTTTTTATGTATTATCTATGATGATGTTATAAACAAGATTTCCCATGTGAATTCTAAAGTATGGTATAAAAACTCATGGAGAAATGAATATTGTTAAAATACTGAGTGGAAAAAAAAAACATACATTTGAGGTTTGCTGCTTCTCCTGCATTTATTAACTTAGTGCAACTATTTTTTTAATCTGCAAATGATTTGAAAAATATATACCAATCAATTAATTTACTTTTATTTTCAATTTTTTATAAGAAAATAAAATACATTAAAATAAAATGTTTGTTTTAAATAAATAAATTCTTCAGAAAATGCATAAAACCTATTTTAAGAATGAGAGCTGTTACTCAAACATTTGAAGCACTGTTGACCATGTGTCAATAGATATGAATAGACAGATGAGTTGATCTGTGAAAGCATCTTTGATGGTGTTGCCTAGCAATGCTAACTGCCAAAAAAGCTTTAATAAGTTAGGAGAGCTCTTCACAGACTTCTTCCTCCTAAGAGCTTTGTGGCTAATATTATCTACATTTCTTGAAGTGTAGGATGGCTAATGGGAGAACACATCTCTCTGCAATCACCACACAGAGCTATGAGAATGTATTGAAGAGTCAAGGTGATCTCACACAGAAGTCTGCAGAAGAAGCCAACAGAAAAAAAAATGTTTTTTTCTCACCAAATATATGAAACAATATGAACAAAAAAAAGGAGCACCTAACAAAGTTAGACATTTTGGAGGCAAAACAATAGACTAACACTGTAATTAAACAAGAATCCTTATTAAAAGTTCTTACTAGTTCCTTAGTTTCCTCGTATGAATATATGTCCCTTGTCTGACAATAGTTACAGTGTCTTCTGATTCTGAGTTTGTGTTGAGATAAACAAGGCATGCAGTGTGGGATGTTGATGTAGAGGTAATGACTTGGCAGAAAAGTGTTTGAACAACAAATGATAAATAAAATCACCAACAGACCAGAAGACAAAGAACTCTCATGACTACATTAGAGAAGTAGACAACTGGCAGAACTAAACTAAAAAAAGTGAGCCTGAATCCCAGCAAAAAAAAAAGCAATTCCACTTCTCAGAAAACATGAATTTGAGCAGCTTATAGCAACCAATCCTATCACAGGGACCTCCTACATGCTCCTTAAAAGAAAACAACCATGAGAACCCACGATGACCAATTATTACTGATATGGATACGCTAACTGAATATCTGGTCTTGGAATCCAGCCTTGTAGAAAACATCCTTAAGAAACTAGTTACACCACTGACAAACTCATTCAGATTAAAGGCCTAGGGTCACATGCTAATGAGATAGGTAGCTGGCCAAAATGTGTCTCTCTAATATTTGTGGGAGATTTTTTTTCCTCTAGCTATGTATCCTTCC
Organism: Discoglossus pictus; assembly: GCA_027410445.1. NCBI lineage: Eukaryota > Metazoa > Chordata > Amphibia > Anura > Alytidae > Discoglossus > Discoglossus pictus. The sequence goes on along the minus strand of CM050165.1, from coordinate 126,823,606 downwards.
CAATCTCAGACTCCACAAACCTTCCAATAAACGTAGTAACTATTAGCCCCATTAAATTGGAATCCCCATATATATATATACAATGTGAGCCCCGCAATGGCTGCGGGCATGAAATTCTTCCATGTTACAGTACTATTAAATTAGAAGGGGCCACGAGCTAAGGGCTTGAGACGCAAACGTAACGGGTTTAGACGTAGCTAATGGCAAAAGAGATCACCAGCTTGGCTGAGAAAAGCCTGTGGGAACCCCCACAGGATCCCGACAGTACCTCTTGCTACTGGGGTTCTGATCGGGACCACCGCGGCAGTTAAACAGTTAACCCCTGCCGCAGGGGTACTCCAGGTATTCACCTAAAATTAACACCCCCCAATGCTGGGGATCAAATCAGGACCCCCACAGGGTCTCTACATTAACCCTTGCAGCCGGGTCCCGATCGGGACCTCGCTGCATTTAATATTCTAATTTACCGCTGCGTGTCCTTAAAGGACCCGAGGTACACAAACATTTGACCCATGTTGTGGGGGTACTGTAAGTACCCGCGCGGCACCTAACATTAACACCTCCCAATGCTGGGCGTCCCCATCAGGACCCCCACAGTGTCCCTACACTATCCCTCGCAGCGGGGGGTCCCCAGCTGCATTTAAAATGCAAAATTCCCGCCTTGCGTCTCCTGAAAGGACCTTAAAGGTCATTAAGGGACCTGCACTAAAATCAAAATAAATCCTTGCCGCAGGGATACTATAAGTACCCCCTCACAACCTATAATTATCCCCATCAGTCCAATAGGGGTCTATATAGACCCCTATAAGACACTGATAACCCCTACATTAACACTATAAGTGCCATGAGGCTCCTCCAAGACCCTCATGACACAAAATCTAAGCACTACACTATTAACCCTTTCCTACCCTATACCATTCTATTAACCCTCCTCTAGCTAATTACCCTATTTAACCCTCAACATACCTAAATTACTCTATCACTAACAACTTAACCCTATCTAGACCATGTTATCCCTATCTAGTCCTATATACCCCTAACTGTACCCAATTAACCCTAACTAAACCCATACACCCCTAACTGAAACCAATTAACCCTATCTGTATCCATTCAACCCTAACTGTATCCAATTAACCCTAACTATACCCATGCACACCTAACTGTACCCAATGAACCCTAACTGTACCCAATTAACCTTAACTGGACCTATTTCACCATACTGGACCCAGTAAACAAATATCCTATTAATCCCCTCTACCCTATCCTATTAACCCCCAATACCCTGTCCTATTAACTACTCAGAAGGAACCGCAGTGGAAAATTAGAATTTTAAATGCAGCTGGGGTCTCAAGGGTTTAAGTACCATGGGGGTCCTTTGAGATGGTATGGTATGTGGTTAAATGTTAGATGCCATGGTAGTTATATAAGTGGGGATTTGGGGATAGCAGGTGGTCTGGAATACACATAGGATTGCAGAGGAAAACAAGGGCTTGCCCACAGTTAGTAACTTGCGTGAAGCACAGGTATCTCTTCAGCGCTGAGTATTTCCGTGATTTGGATCAATACGTTGGCAATTGCACACAGATTAAACTTATTTAGTTAAAAAAGAGAACAAAAATATCATAAACAAATGGTGGATATGGATATTGTAGGCTGAAATACAACACAATACTTGAATTATTTACAACAACTCTTAATGTATGTGCCATCCTTAGGGGCTTGTCTACCAGTCAGTGAGAGAAGGATCAAGTCATCCTTTGGTCTTTTGGTCTTCACTCTGGGTTGTCATGCCCATACCCATATGGGGTGATCTTCTGACTTTGCAAACACTAACCTCTCCATTTAGGTTACTTATCTCTGTATCTCAGTAGTTATTCGGCTCTGTCTGCTGACAGAATATAAAAGAGCATCCCTGTGGGGTAGGTGCCAGGTATTCCAAGGCTATTTTTCTGAGAGTGAGTTTCATCCCCTGTGATAGATGTCCACATACAGATAGTAAATACAGCAGACTCTCAGTTAAACGGAACTCAAGCAACCAGAACTCTTAAGCAACCTAAATAAAAATTAAATACCGTACTATAAATAAAAATGTAAATTTACAGTGCTCAACAAAATGCCAGGCAGTCATGCTACAAAATGCTTACAGACACCTAGATTTCATCTACTGTACTTCCCAAATTTCTCAATTCGATTTTACCTGGAAGCAGATAGGCATGAGTGACTGAGCCAGTGCAGTGTTGGCTTTACATTCCCCAGTTCCTGCACCGCACACTCCAGCCTAACGTACCTGTGTGTAGGTGAGGAGTGAAGGCTGCTGCAGCTGCTAGAACAGTCCTCACTGACAAATACACTTAGCCAAGCATCCTATGTGCAGCTAATCTAGGCCTCTTAATAGTAATTCTCAAGCAACCAGAAACTACATTTATCCAACATCTACTAATCCTTGTGGGTGCCAGTTAACTGAGAGTCTACTGTAGATACATTCTGCCCCCCCCCCACACACACACACACACACACCTCATCCCCTTCATCCATCACTCCACCTGTCTCGTTTTAGCTTTTGCGCCAATCTGGCCAAAATGCAACATACCTTTATTAGGCCACCAGGTTGCTCAGGCCACACCAAAATATGAAATCCTGCCACATCCCGTCTGTACGTGTCAAATAACCCAGATATAATTTACACAATGGGCCATATAGCTTTTCCACAGTAAAGTTCATAGAAGACCATCTCAGAAAATACCTTAATAGAAATGCCTGACAATATTCAAATACAGACTTTTAGAGCAACTTTCAAAGAAGCATATTTCTTGTTATAAAAGTGTTCAAGAAAAGTATTCAATTTAATATGAAATCCAAAAGATGCAAACAATGGAACAGCAATATTGGCTATGAAGTGTCCAATTCATGCAAAATGGAATTTTAGCATAGAGAGTGATATGAAACAGAAATAAACACTTGAACTGCATCAAAAAAGGATTTTAATAGTGGAGCACTTACATTGAATATTTATGATGTATGCTGTTTCTTTTTATTTTGAATTTGTAATCTGATCATGTGCAGAATACTCATTTTCAGTAAAAATGAAATAGTTTGAAATGTGGCAGTCAGTACAGAAATGTTATAGTCTAACTAGCGACAAGCCCGTCAAAAAATGACGGTCAATAAAATTTGAAGCCATGGCAATGCTGTTTGGCACACAATGTTAAGCTTTTTATACTCTAAGGACCTTCGGTGCTCATTGCGAGCCTCTCCTCACGTGTCCTTTGGCTCCTCTCTATATTTTTTTAAATACTAATTAATGAATTAATTGAATAATAAATTAATATAGTTTACCTTTTTCTAAGTAACCATCAATAGCCTGAAGAGGTAACAATCTCTTTGTATTGTCCTGCAGCATATAATGTCCAGTTGGACTGTTGCTGGCCTGAGGAGATAGTTTTATGAATGTTTATTTGTGTAAAGCGCTACTTTAGATGCATAATGTTGTTAGTTGCAAGTTAAGGTTGTAAAATGCTACACGGTTCACTAGGATTTACCATCACATATATAGTTGTGAGCATGTGAGTTGTTGCTAATGCTTGCGGGCTTGCATAGCAAGCCGGCAGCCCTCGCTTTGCGAGGGTCGCAGTTGCTGGCAAGGAGTGCCTTCGGTGCTCCTTGCCAGCAACTGCAGACCTCGCAAAATTTAGGTAGTAACGAAAGGAAAATACGAGACACGTTACAACCCATTACGACCTCGCAAAAATCGTCCGCAACCCGCGCACATCAAAACATGAAAAATACAATAAATACACACAACAAATACATAAAAATCTTACCTACAGGAAGAGGGGGCATCCAGGACCTCGAAAACTGAAGTTACACCTCAATTTAACTAAAAATAAATGAGTTTAGAGACTGAAAAATTCTCTAAGCGAGAGAAAAAATGGCCACCGAAAAAAAACGAAAACAAGGCTACAGCAGTCTAAAGACGCAAAACACCACCAAACACCTACCGAATTCCCGAAAAAGACATACAAGATTTGAAACCTGCGTGACCCCAAAAACATTAGAAACACAATAAATACACGCAACAAATATATAAAAAGCTTACCCACAGCAAGGTGGTGCACCCAGGACCTCTGCAAGTAAAGTTACACCTCGATTTAAATACAAATTTCGGAGTTTAAACACCCGAAAATCAAGATCTCAGCAAGAGAAAAAATGGCCGCCGAACAAAACGAAAATGAGGCTAAAGGACCCTAAACACGCAAAACACCACCATAAACACGCAAAACACCACCAAACAGCTACGGATATTCCAAAAAAGTCGCACAACATCCAAAACTAAGGACGCTAAATCAGCCACAGCCGCCTACCACACATTAGCCGCCATTTTAGAACAATAACTTATATAATGCGGAAGTACACAGCTACACTAACGGATTTGTCTCGCGGACGCACACTATTACACTCCACACATTCATCATGCTTACACAGCAGCTCCACAGCACTAATGCTGCAGCAACATCAAAACAGATTGCCAGCTCTTCAACAGAATGCTTCCTGCATATATTACTTCGAAATAGGTAAAGTATATTACTTTATTAATCTATTACTTATTTTATTATACACCAAACAGCATTAGCTCACTTACAATTTCATTGCCGTCATTTTTTGACGGGCAATTCGCTAGTCCTTTATAATAGTGTATTTTGTACCTCATACGTTCCTGGGTGAAGGAGATATGCGGTTGGCGGTGTTTTGCACGGTCCAGGGTCATGTATCCTCTTTTTCATTTTGTTTGGCCGCCATTGCTTTTCTCGCTTAGCCGATCATTGAGTGCAGAAACTCGGCAAAATCTACTTAAGTTCGTGTTACACCTCTCTCCCAGATGTCCTGGTTGCTCCCCCCGTGCTGTGTGTGAAGTTTTTGTTGTATTTCTTTTTGTATTATGTGTGTTTATCGTGTTTTTTGCTTTGCACGGTTCGGCCGTTAACTTCGTATTTTTCCTATCTCGTATTTTTTTTTCTAAGTCCCGCGTTCGTCAACTGCTTGGAGCCTAAGATGATCCTGCATTTCCTAAGTGTTTGGAGGCTAAGTCCCGCGTGTTTCAATGTGTGATCTGTATGTCCTGCTTCACCAGGCTCGCAGGAGCGCCTTCGGAGCTCCTTTCTGGCTAAGTTCTGCGTGTTTTATTGCCTCCACTGCTCGCCTTGCTTTGCGAGGCTCGCAGACAATGAGCACCTTTGGCGCTCATCGTCCAAGTGCTGCAAGTTTTAGTGCATTAACTGCTCACCTCGCTAGTCCGAGTTAACAGCTCGCCTCGCTACACAAGGCTTGCAGGCAATGAGTGCCTCAAAAGACCTGAATAGAAAGTGTTTTGGGATCCACAGTTCCTCACTGCATGGCACAACAATGAAATACAATAGATAAAAATGAAAGCCTTGCTTATTTATTTTATTTTGAAAATATTAACATTTCTCACATTATTAGGTCAAGCTTTTTCATGGCACCTCAAATGTCCTTAACAGCTTAAGGTAATGTATTACTACCCTTAAGGTATATATTATAATGTTGGTTTAAAACTCATTTTAACATAAAATTAATTATGAAAAACGTGTGTCAGAGTTACAATAAATAAACAGACAAACCAGTAAAACCACCTAACAATATGGGCTAGATTCAATAAGTGTGAGGTTTCTCACTACTTTGGCAATATTATAGGCTAGTGTTTCAAATATGAGGAACTAAAGAATCTGTTAAAATAAACTACTTTCACCACGTATACCTCTAGTGATCACATACCATTCAATTTTAGAGAAAATTCAGAAAATAATCAAAGATTTACAGTCATTACTAATTGAAGATACTGAATTAAAATATATATTCCCAAAACCTCCCATCCTTGCATTTAAACAACAACCAAACCTGTAATAAAAACTTGTCAGCAGAAAATTGGCCATGAACAACTGAATATAAAAAATGGAACTAAACTTTGTAACAAACGTGCCTGTAAATTATGTCAACACATTTGTAATGATGACACTGCCACACATAACAGCAAGACCTATAACATCAAAGGATCGTATTCATGTCCAATGTGGTTTATATAATACAATGACTGTTACATTGGAGAATCCGGCCAAAATACGCATTTAAGGATGTATTTACACAGGCATTTAATAAGAAAGCATAATGAAGACAGGTATTGTAGCCAAATGGGACACCATTTTAGCCAGAATAATCGCTCCATCCAAAACTTAAAACTCAAAATACTCAGAGGAAAATTTAAAAACATCCAAGAGAGAAAAGCATTTGAAATAAAGATGATCACATTCTTCAACACTGCAAATATAGGACTTAATATGGACTTGGGTTTTCTAACACATTATCAGATTTTTTTTTCTTATTACACCATAACAGGCTTAGCACACTTAGTGAGGTGTTTGTCCAATAGGAAAGATATCACTGTGGACTAAAGTGCTCTGTTTTTTCATGTATATATTGAAATATATGCAGAAAGCGCTCATTGCAGGAGTGGAGATGAGCGCCATAGGCTCTCATTGCGAGGCCCAGAAGACTTATCTGCAATGAGCACCGAAAGGCGTTCATTGCAGGGGTTGAGATGAGCACTGCAGGCCTGCTGGACTTTGATTGAGGTGGCAAGCTAATTGAAGCCATATTTGGGGTTTTTAGTCACTCGAAAATCGACTCAGCAAGAAAAAATGGCGGCCGAAAAAACACAAAATTAAAAAAACAGGATCAAAACGAGGCCGAAACACATAACATTAACACAAACAATGCAAGCACAGTCGGACTTAAAAAAAACACGATGACGTAAATTGCTACCTAGGCACGTAGAACATACACAATCGCCGCCATTTTACACTCCACAAGACAGTAATTTGAAAATGAGAACAGTTTGCCTTCCGCTGGTATCAATATTGAAAATCAGACAAATATTGTTTAAAATAAATGTTTACACAGTATTTAATTATTCATGTATATGTTACAATAAAAAAATGTAAAACAAATAAAAAAACATGGTTTATGAGTTGGTTACAGATATATGTTGCATGTTATAACAATAAATACATTGACTATTAATTCAATTATTGTTGCACCTTTTCAGACATATGGAATGTCATTGGCAAAAAAAAAAGTTAACAATGTTAACAATAACAAAAGTAAACAAAAGGGGCATTTACAAAAAAAATATTTATATATATATATATATATATATATATATATATATAGTTGAATAAACAGCAATAGAAGGGGGGAGGTAAGTGGAATGTGTTAGCTATAAGACATTAACATAGTGGGCCAGAAAGCCTAAGTCGATTTTAATGCCCAAATCCTTTTTTTTTTTTTTATTCTATCCCACTCTGCTGTGTTCTTATCTACAACCTGATCTATAGACTTACTGACCTATCAGGACATTATTCACAATGCTGGTCTGTTTCTCACTTAACCCTGCCCAATGAATGTTTTTTTTTTCCCCCATCTCTTTCTGTTTGCTGTTTTTAGTTTATACTTGTATCAGTATCGCTTTTTGACTTGATAAAGAGAGGCATTATCTCTCGAAAGCTCGTTGCTTTATTATGAATATGTTTGTCCACTGCAATACTCTGATTATTCAACTGGATTACTGGACATTCACGGCTACCTCACTCTTCATATACTATATATATATCAATATATATATATATATATATATATATATATATATATATATATCATACTGTCAGGGGTAAACACACTCGCATTAGGTGGGCAAAGGCATTGCTAGCCTGCAAATTTTATTCCCGTAATTTTTGATGGGCAAGTCGCTAGTTTATATATATATATATCACAAATTATAATTGTCAAACTGCGAGACGTCATGCGAGTCCTCTCCTTCACCTGTGTCTCTCTTCCCCACCTCCTCTCCCTCCCGTGTCTCTCTTCCCCTCCTCCTCTCCCTCATTGCCTGCGAGCCAACATTACGAGCCGCGGGACTTAGAAAAAAACAATACCCGAGGTCCCAAAACAATGCTCTTACCCCCCAAACCAGGCAAACCCCAAACAAGAAAAACACACCGGTAAACACAATAATAAAATATAAATACTCACCCACAGCAGGGGGGGGCAGCCAGGACGTCTGGAAGTGAAGTTACATGCAAACGTAACCCGAAATTCCCCAGTTTCGCCACTCGAAAATTGCAAGAAAAAAAATGGCAGCAGAAAAAAATTAAAAGAAAGCTCCACGACCCTGGACCACACAAAATACTGCCAGCCACGTACAACATTGCCAAGCCCCAAAAATGAGAGATCCAAGAAAAGCTTGGAATCCACATTAACCCCTTTCTACGGGGGTCCGATAGGACCCCTGATGTGTGCCCAAATTAAACCCAAGCTGGGGGTCCTAACACATTAACCCCATGCCGGCATTGTCCCGACATTAACCCTTGCAGTGGGGGTCACAATCGTGTCCCCCACTGCATTTAAAAGATGTCAAGTCGTTGCCGCTGGCCCTTAAAGGGCCCGAGGAACACAAACAGTTAAGGCCGGCAGCGGGGGTTCTTTAAGTACCCCCACCGGCAACTAAAATTAACCCCCCGATGCTGGGGGTCCCCACATTCACCCCACATTAACTCTCACAGTGGGAGTCCCCCCCCCCCCCCCCCCGGCAATCAAAATTCTAATTTCCCGCCTTGCAGGCCCTTAAAGGACTGTAAAGGCCCTCAAACGACCAGCAATAAAACAAAAGTAACCCTATAACTCATGGGGGACAATACAGACCCCATAACCCCTTAATTAACCCTGGAACTCATGGGGGTCAATACAGACCTTCATAATCCCTTCATTAACCCTGTCACTCATGGGGGTCAATACAGACCCCAATAATCCCTTAATTAACCCTGTCACTCATGGGGGTGAATACAGAACCCCATCAGCCCTTAATTAACCCTGTCACTCATGGAGGTCAATACAGACCCTTATAATCTATTAATTAACCCTGTCAATTATGGGGGTCATTACAGACCCCCATAAACCCTTAATTAACCCTGTCACTCATGAGGGTCAATGAAGACCCCACATAAGCCCTTGATTCACTCTGTCACTAGTGGGGTCAATACAGACCCCGATAATCCCTTAATTAACCCTGTCACTCATAGGGTTCAATACAGAACCCCATAATCCCTTAATTATCCATACAACTTGTGGGGGTCAATACAGATGCCCATAATCCCTTAATTAACCCTGTCACTCATAGGGGTCAATACAGACCCCCATAAGCCTTAATTAACCCTGTCACTCATGGGAGTCAATACAGAGCCCCATGAGCACTTAAATTAACCCTATAACTCATGGGGCTCTATACAGAGCCCCATGAGCACTTAAATTAACCCAATAACCCATGGGGCTCTATACAGAGCCCCATGAGCACTTAAATTAACCCTATAACTCATGGGGCTCTATACAGATGTGTCTATATAAACCCCTATTGGACTGAGGGGTGTAATTATAGTCTCATGGGGCTCTGTATAGAGCCCCATGAGACTATAATTACACCCCTCAGTCCAATAGGGGTTTATATAGACACCTATAGGGCACAATAAACCACTAGGTTAGCCCTACAAGTGCCATGAAAGTCTTCCAGAACCCTCATGACAAAGTCTAAGCACTACACTACACTATTAGCCGTAACTATTCCCCATTAACTCATACTAAACCCCTATCTAACCCTAACTGGGTCAATCTAATCCTAACTGGGCCCATCACTTATAAGGGTCTATATAGACCCTCACAAGCCTCCATCTAACCCCATCTATACAGGGGGTCTATACAGCCTTTAGTTAACCCAATCAGTCCCATAAGAGTCTATGAAGACCCTCATAGGACAATTAGAAGCCAATTATTAACCCCATAAGTGATACGAGGGTCCTCCAGGACCCTCATGACACTAAGTACAAACACTACACTACCCTATTCCCCCCAATAAACCCCTAAATCTAAACTAACCCCCCTCTCCCCTAACCTATTAACCCCTACCCACCTAACACTACCTACCTAACCCCCTATTAAACCCCCACCCTACTAATTAGATAACATTAAAAACCTAAGGTACATAAAATAAAAAACCTAAGTTACACAAAACAAAAAAGGACATTACAAGCCCCCCTCACTACAAAAAATAAAAAAACACCACAAACACCCCTCACTACAAAAAAATAAAAAAACATCACAAACCGCCCCACCACTACATCAATTTTAAAAAAACATTACACACCTGCAAAGGAGAATACATACACAAATACACATAACATTACAGTCATACATACATTATAAATATACACCTAACTACAAAACATTTCATCCTACCTATACCTAACCCTTCAATTTAAACATCACCCCTATCTATACCTAACCCCCAATCTAAACATCACCCCCTATCTATACCCAACCCCTGATCTAAATCTCAACCCCTATCTATACCTAACCCCCAATCTAAACATCATCCCCTATTTATACCTAACCCCCAATCTAAATATCACCCCTTATCTATACAATACCCCCTAAATCTAAGCTAAAATTTAATAAATAAAATGACTTACCTTTGCAGATGTCCCTTCTGATCGCACCCCCTAGGAAAAAAATAAACATCAGATTATTAAAAAAATAAACATTACATAGAATAAATAAATATTACAAATACAGTATCAAACTCACCTTTCCAGCATGTCCCTATCCATCTTCTTCTGCTCTCCGTCTCGGCCCCTGGAAAAAAGATAGATAACATTAGTCACACATAAATCAAACACAACAAATAAATAAAATCTAAACATAATAAATTGAAAACTTACCTGTCCCCGATGTCTCTGGCCTTCTCCTTTTCTGCCTCACCTGGGCCCTTGCTAAATCCGCGCTCTAAAAAAATAAAAATAAAAAAAATAATGGAGCTCCACAGTAGCAGAGCTCCCTGACGCTAATGAAGCCTCCAGAGCCTGTTCCGGTAGGAAATTGGCAATGGTGCCTTCCGATTGGCTGAAAAGGCTGTCTATCACATTTCAGCCAATCAGAAGGCGCCAAGGTGTGAGCCAATCAGGATGGGATACACCCCTATATCCCATTCTGATTGGCTGCAGGAACTGCCAATCTTTTTAAACCAATCAGAAGGCACTATTGCGTTCAGCCAATCACAATGCGATACACCCTCACGGGCGATTGGCTGAAGGCATCTGAGCTGTTGTCACTGTCAATCAGACTGCAGCCAATAGGAAGGCACAGATGTCTTCAGCCAATCACCCTGTGGGGGTGTATCCCATTGTGATTGGCTGAAAGCAATAGTACCTTCTGATTGGTTTAAAAAAAGAATGACAGTTCCTTCAGCCAATCTGAATGGGATATAGGGGTGTACCCCATCCTGATTGGCACACACCTTGGAGCATTCTGATTGGCTGAAATGTGATTGACAGCCACTTCAGGGATCCCGATGAGGACCCCCAGCATAGAGGGGGGTTAATTTTAGGTGCCGGGGGGATTGTTGGAGTACACCCCATGGCAAGGCTTATATGTAGAACTGCAGCGGAGGTCCCGTTCAGGACCCCCGCAGCAATTGATGAGGTGGGGGAGCCTGCGAGATCATCTCACAGGCTGTCACTCCTCATGTAGATTTTCTTTGTGTTGACACGGACGGCCCTGCTGTGTAGCTCACATGTTGCTCCCAACAGGGCTAATTTAATAGCGTTGTAACTTTTCTAAATTTGCAGCACTTAGGGTTTAAGTAGAAACCAAGGCTGGAATTTAATAAGGCTGCTAATGTTTATTTTTAACAGGGGCTGCGCCAGAGAAGAAAATAAGAAGGACGGGGACATGCTTGAAAGGTGAGTTGAATATTTAGAATATTTAGAATGTTTATTTATTCTATATAGTGTGTTGTGCTAATTTTTTCCCCCTAGGGGGCCGATCTGAAGGGACATCTGCAAAGGTAAGTGGTCTTATTTATTCTATTTTAGGTTAGATTTAGGGTTTGTGTATGTAGATAGGATTTATTGTATGTTAGATAGAGGACTATGTATGTATTTTAGATAGAAGTGTGTGTGTTTATTTTAGATAGGATTTAATGTATTTTAGATAGAGAGTTATGTATGTATTTTAGATAGGATTTAATGTATTTTTAATAGAGGGGTATGTATGTATTTTAGATAGGATTTTATATATTTTAGATAGAGGATACATGTTTATTTTAGATAGGATTTAATGTATTTTAGATAGAGGGGTATGTATGTATTTTAGATAGGATTTAATGTATTTAAGATAAAGGGGGTATATGTGTATTTTAGATAGGATTTAGTGTAATTTACATAGGGGAATGTGTGTATATTAGATAGGATTTAATGTATTTTAGATAGGGGTAATTATGTATTTTCAATAGGATTTAATGTATTTTAGATAGGGGAGTATGTATTTATTTTAGATAGGATTTAATGTATTTTAGATAGGGGTTATGTATGTATTTTAGATAGGGACGGTATTGTATTTTATTTTATTTGTATTGTAATGTAATTATTATTATTATCATGTATTTATAATGTAGCGCTGTACATAAGAATGTATATATTTTGTATGTATCTCCTTCCTTCATGTACTTCCTTCAAATGTGTATTTTTTTTTCTGTAGTTGGGGGGGTTGTAACGTAGCTTTTTTTATTTTCTGTAATGTTGATTTTTTATTAGTGACTTAGGTTTTTTATTTTCAGTAATGTTGATTTTTTATTTTTGGTGACTTGGGTTGTTTTATGTCCTGTAATGTAGATTTTTTTTTTTCTGTGACTTAGGCATTTTATTTCCGGCGACTTAGGTTTTATTATTTTTTGTGAGTTTATTATTTTCTGTAATTAGTGGGGTGGGGGGTTTATTAGTGTGCGTAGGTAGGTAGTGTAGGTGTTAATAGGTTAGTGTAGAGGGGGGTTAGTTTACATTTATTGGTTTATTGGGGGCGGGGGTATAGTGCAGTGTAGTGTTTTTACTTAGGGACTTATGGGGTTAAATAGAGGCTTATGAGGGTCTGTATAGACACCCATAAGAGACCGGGTAAAAATAGTGTAGTGCTTACACTTTGTATCATTAGGGTCACTTATAGTGTTATTACATGGGTTCATTAGTGTGCTGTAGGGGGTCAATATAGTTGAGGCACCCACTACACTCACATTTTGTGACAAACAGCATTTCAATATATATATATATATAAATAAATATATATATATATATATATATATATATATATATATATATATATATATATATATATTTATATATATATACATAGTAAATACAGTGGATATAAAAAGTCTACACACCCCTGTGAAAATGTTAGGTTTCTGTGCTGTAAAAAAATTAGACAAAGATAAATAATTTCAGAACTTTTTCCACCTTTAATGTGACCTATAAACTGTACAACTCAATTGAAAAACAAACTGAAATCTTTTAGGTAGAGGGAAGAAAAAATATAAAAATAAAATAATATGGTTGCATAAGTATGCACACCCTTAAACTAATACTTTGTTGAAGCACTGTTCGATTTTATTACAGCACTCAGTCTTTTTGGGTATGAGTCTATCAGCATGGCACATTTTGACTTGGCAAGATTTGCCCACTCTTCTTTGCAAAAACACTCCAAATCTGTCAGATTGCGAGGGCATCTCCTGTGCACAGCCCTCTTCAGATCACCCCACAGATTTTCAATCGGATTCAGGTCTGGGCTCTGGCTGGGCCATTCCAAAACTTTAATCTTCTTCTGGTGAAGCCATTCCTTTGTTGATTTGGATTTATGCTTTGGGTCATTGTCATGCTGAAAGATGAAGTTCCTCTTCATGTTCAGCTTTCTAGCAGAAGCCTGAAGGTTTTGTGCCAATATTGACTGGTATTTGGAACTGTTCATAATTCCCTCTATCTTAACTAAGGCCCCAGTTCCAGCTGAAGAAAAACAGCCCCAAAGCATGATGCTGCCACCACCATGCTTCACTGTGGGTATGGTGTTCTTTTGGTGATGTGCAGTGTTGTTTTTGCGCCAAACATATCTTTTGGAATTATGGCCAAAAAGTTCAACCTTGGTTTCATCAGACCATAACACCTTTTCCCACATGCTTTTAGGAGACTTCAGATGTATTTTTGCAAAATGTAGCCTGGCTTGGATGTTTTTCTTCGTAAGAAAAGGCTTTCGTCTTGCCACTCTACCCCATAGCCCAGACATATGAAGAATACGGGAGATTGTTGTCACATGTACCACACAGCCAGTACTTGACAGATATTCCTGCAGCTACTTTAATGTTGCTGTAGGCCTCTGAGTAGCCTCCCAGACCAGTTTTCTTCTTGTCTTTTCATCAATTTTGGAGGGAGCTTCAGTTCTTGGTAATGTCACTGTTGTGCCATATTTTCTCCACTTGATGATGACTGTCTTCACTGTGTTCCATGGTATATCTAATGCCTTGGAAATTCTTTTGTACCCTTCTCCTGACTGATACCTTTTAACAATGAGATCCCCCTGATGCTATGGAAGCTCTCTGTGGACCATGGCTTTTGCGACTAAGAAAATTTCAGGAAAGACCAACTAGAGCAGCTGAACTTTATTTGGGGTTAATCAGAGACACTTTAAATGATGGCAGGTGTATGCTGACTCCTATTTAACACGATTTGGAATGTGATTGCTTAATTCTGAACACAGCTACATCCCCAGTTATAAGAGGGTGTGCAGACTTATGCAACCACATTATATTTATTTTTCTTCCCTCCACCTAAAAGATTTCAGTTTGTTTTTCAATTGAGTTGTACAGTTTATTTACAGTTACAGTTCATTTTTTTACAGCACAGAAACCTGACTTTTTAACAGGGATGTGTAGACTTTTTATATCCACTGTAAATAGTACATCTGTGTTCCCATTTGAATGTCTAAAACAAGTTAAAAAAAACTGCTTCCAGCTCAGAATTCCAAGAAAAACAGTTATTACACTGCATTCCGGGAAGCTGAGCAGGGACATGCAAATGTGCCCACAAATGCCTAGCTCTTCAATCCATAGCCTATTTTAAACATGGCTTCCTTTAAGCTTATGCCTGCTATATTACACAGCTTTTATGCAAAACCAAGGTTTGATTATACACAAGCTGAGAATCCTGTGCACATACAGCTGTTTCAAGTTTACTGGCTATTATCAGCGTAGAGTGAGATCTCAGCTTATGTTGTGGATCTTATGAGTAGGTTCGCCACAACAATCATTTAATATATGGTGGGCAAAAGAGAGATTGAAGCCCTCCTCCGTACAGTAAATAAATAGTACACCTGTGTTCACATTTGAATGTTTAAAACAAGTTAAAAAACATGCTTTCAGCTCAAAATACGGTATATTTATATTCCCTTAGCTCCATGCACTGCCTGATGTTCTACTCCACTGCCTGGGTTGAGGATGGGGGGCCACACATTGAAGGGTGGTCTAGGGATAGCGCTGGGCTCCTTCAGAGCAGGGCACTGATTGCACTGGCAGTAGTGCCGCCCTTGCACATGCAGTGCCTTGCAAAAGTATTCACCCTCCTTGAATTTTTACCTATTTTGTTACATCATAGCCTTAAGTTCAATGTTATGTTAATCTGAATTGTTTGAGATGGATCATAACACAATAGTCTAAGTTGGTGAAGTGAAATGAGAAAAATATATACATAAAACTATTTTTTAGAAATCGAAAACAGAAAATTGGCATGTGCGTATGTATTCACCCCCTTTGTTATGAAGCCCATAAAAAGCTCTGCTGCAATCAATTACCTTCAGAAGTCACATAATTTGTGAAATGATGTCCACCTGTGTTAAATCTAACTGTCACATGATCTGTCATTACATATACACACCTTTTTTTGAGAGGCCCCAGAGGCTGCAATACCTAAGCAAGAGGCACCACTAACCAAACACTGCCATACAGACCAGGGAACTCTCCAAACAAGTAAGGGACAATGTTGTTGAGAAGTACAAGTCAGGGATAGGTTATAAAAAATATCCAAATCTTTGCTGTTTCCTAGGAGCACCATCAAATCTATTATAACAAAATGGAAAAAAAAAATTCACAACAGCAAACATGCCAAGAGACAGCTGCCCACCAAAACTCATGGACCGGGCAAAGAGGGCATTAATCAGAGAGGCAGCACAGAGACCTAAGGTAACCTTGGAGGAGCTGCAGAGTTCCACAGCAGAGACTGGAGTATCTGTACATAGCATGACAATAAGCAGTACGCTCCATAGAGTTGGGCCTTATGGCAGAGTGGCCAGAAGAAAGCCGTTAATTTCAGCAAAAAAAAAATGACATGTTTTGAGTTTGCGAAAAGGCATGTTGGAGAGTCCCAAAATGTATGGAGGAAGGTGCTAAATAATGCTAAATATGGATGGTGCTAAATACAGGGATATTCTTGAGCAAAAGCTGTACCACTCTGTGCGTGATTTGAGGCTAGGACGGAAGTTTACCTTCCAGCAGGACAGGGACCCAAAAAACACTGCTAAAGCAACACTTGAGTGGTTTAAGGGGAAATATGTAAATGTGTTGGAATGGCCTAGTCAAAGCCCAGACCTCAATCCAATAGAAAATATGTGGTCAGACTTAAAGATTGCTGTTCACAAGCACAAACCATCCAACTTGAAGGAGCTGGAGCAGTTTTTCAAGGAGAAATGGACACAAATCCCAGTGGTAAGATGTGGCAAGCTCATAGAGACTTATCCAAAGCCACTTGGAGCTGGGATTGCCACAAAAGGTGGCTCTACAAAGTATTGACTTTAGGGTGGTGAATGGTTATGTACATTGACTTTTTCTGTTATTTTGTCCAATTTATTAAAAAAAAACATCCCCAAAATTGTGGGCATGTATTGTAAATTAAATTATGCAAATCTTCAAATTATCCATGTTAATTCCAGGTTGTGAGGTTATAAAACATGTAAAATGCCAAGGGGGTGAATACTTTTGCAAGGCATTGTATATACAGTATATATATATATATATATATATATATATATATATATATATATGTAAATATATATATATATACATATATATATATATAGTGTGAGGGAAAGGTATTTGAACCCCTGCTGATTTTGAATGTTTGTTCACTGACAAAGAAATGATTTGTCTATAATTTTAATGGTAGGTGTATTTTGAGAGACAGAATAACAAAAAAACATGAAGAAAAATGCATGTCAAAAAAAGTTATACATTGATTTGCAGGTCAACGAGGGAAATAAGTATTTGACCCTTTTGACTTAGTACTTGGTGGCAAAACTCTTGTTGGCAATCACAGAGGTCAGACGTTTCTTGTTTCTTGTGGCCACCAGATTTGCACACATCTCAGGAGGGATTTTGTCCCACTCCTCTTTGCAGATCCTCTCCAAGTCATTAAGGTTTTGAGGCTGGTTTTTGGCAACTCGAAACTTCAGCTCCCTCCACAGATTTTCTATGGGATTAAGGTCTCCCGGACCTTAATGTGCGTCTTCTTGAGCCACTCCTTTGTTGCATTGGCTGTGTGTTTTGGGTCATTGTCTTGCTGGAAAACCCATCCACGACCCATTTTCAACGCCCTGGCTGAGGGAAGGAGGTTCTCACTCAAGATTTCACGGTACATGGCCCCATCCATCGTCCCTTTCATGCGGTGCAGTGGTCCTGTCCCCTTAGCAGAAAAACAAACCCAAAGCATAATGTTTCCACCTCCATGTTTGACGGTGGGGATGGTGTTCTTGAGGTTATAGGTAGCATTCCTCCTCCTCCAAACATGTTGAGTTGATGCCAAAGAGCTTGATTTTGGTCTCATCTGACCACAACGCTTTCACCCAGTTCTCCTCTGAATCATTCAGATGTTCATTGGCAAACTTCAAATGGGCCTGTACATGTTCTTTCTTGAGCTGGGGAACCTTGCAGGATTTCAGTCCTTTGCAAAGTAGTGTGTTGCCAATTGTTTTCTTGGTGACTAAGGTTTCAGATGCTTTAAGATCATTAACAAGATCCTCCTGTGTAGTTCTGGGCTGATTCCTCACTGTTCACATGATCATTGAAACTCCACGAGGTGAGATCTTGCATGGAGCATCAGACAGAGGGAGACTGGCAGTTATTTTGTGTTTCTTCCATTTAATTTCAAATCAACTGTTTTCACCTTCTCACCAAGCTGCTTGTCGGTGGCCTTGTAGCCCATTCCAGCCTTGTGTAGGTCTACAATCTTGTCCCTGACATCCTTGTACAGCTCTTTAGTCTCGGCCATGGTGGAGAGTTTGGAATCTAATTGATTGATTCCTTTTGTGGACATGTGTCTTTTATACAGGTAACAAGCTGAGATTAGGAACAGTCCCGTTAAGAGTGCTTCTAATCTCAGCTAGTTACCTTTATAAAAGACACCTGGGAGCCAGCAATCTTGCTGATTGAAAGGGGATCAAATACTTACTTCTCTCACTGACCTGCAAATCAATTTACAACTTTTTTGACATGCATTTTTTTTTGTTATTCTGTCTCTCACTGTTAAATTACAACAAAATTATAGACTGATTATTTCTTTGTCTGTGGACAAACGTTCAAAATCAGAAGTGAATCAAATACTTTTCCCCGCCACTATATATATATATTGTGACCAGGATGGCCGTGTAGGGCTGTGCTTTCTTGAGTTAGAAACGGATACCTTCTGGTGAGGCAGCAAACATGTTTATTATGAAATAACAAAACAAACAGGAGCAGTAACTCTGCTTAAATAACGAAAATAAACATCTACATATACAGACTGACTGTGACACAGGAACACCCTGACTATACCTGTGCAGCTTACCTGCAACAGGGACAAAAAGACTACAACCCGGTGTACTGGGGAAGGAGTAATTTTGTAGGAATAGCGCCACCTAGTGGCAAGGACAAAGACAGTCTTTTAATAATTATAATTTGTCACCTTGTGGCCAGGTTACAAATAGTCTCTGGTGATTGAAAGATTGCCACCTTGTGGCCAGGTTACAAATAGTCTCTGGTTATTGAAAGATTGCCACCTTGTGGCCAGGATACAAATAGTCTCAGACGATTGCTATATTGCCACCTTGTGGCCAGGATACAAACAGTCTCTTGTATATCGGTAGTCTTTTCCACGTTTCTACATCAGTAGCCGCGGATGAAGCATCGGGCCCGCACGTCTCTCCGGTATGCTTCACCCTAGGGACCCTATGATACAGCAGTATCAAATTATTCCATATGTACCGGTCAAACACTCAGCAACTTCCCTGGGGCATAATCAGTCTGGTACCTTCAAACAGGGCCTCTGTCAGTTCCACACTCAGCAACTTCCCTGAGGCATAATCAGTCTGGTACCTTCAACACCAAGAAACCGCAGGATCTCACTCACCACATTGCTTCTCCAAACGATTCACCTTGGTCATCCCCGCAGCAATTCAGGCACCTGTCAGTCCTCTCAACTAGCTGTACTTTACACGCTCCTTCCAGCTTGTCTCCTAGGCAAGGCCCCAGCTTCTGGCTTCAGCTTCCAACTACTCAGGACAGAGCCTAATCAGCAGCACACCCCTCCCCTTCACTGGGGCTTCCTGGGGTTTTTATAGTGAATCACTGGACCAGGGGAATTTAAGTGTTTTAACTCCCTGAGAGCTGGATACAAAGAGCAGTTCAGCCTATGGCTTACATAACGGCCCTCAATAATCTGTCCCTGGCTCCTTACATTCTCACACATCCCCCCCCCTCAGCTCAACGACAGGGGAGTGAGCATCCGCCGAGAGGCAGTGGATCCAGGAGAGGGCATCAGCGTTGCCCTGGAGAGTCCCTGCCCTATGAATCAGGTCGAAACTGAAGGGCTGCAGGGATAAGAACCATCTCATCACTCTGGCATTTGCTCCATTGTTCCGGTGCATCCACTGCAGGGGAGCGTGGTCCGAGATAAAGTGAAGCGCCTTCCCAAGAGGTAGTATTGTAGTGAATCCACGGCCCACTTTACTGCCAAACACTCCTTCTCCACCACGGAGTACTTTCGTTCTCTCAGCAGCAGTTTTCGGCTGAGATAGAGCACCGGATGTTCCTCTCCATCCAGCACCTGTGATAATATGGCCCCCAACCCTACCTCAGAGGCGTCAGTCTGCAGCACAAATCGTTGGTCGAAGTCGGGTGCTATTAAGACTGGCTCCTTACATAGTACTGAGCGAAGGGTATCAAAGGCTGCATCAGCCTCCGGGTTCCATCTCAACGTCTCTGGGAGATTAGCCTTGGTAAGGTCAGTTAGGGGAGCTGCCAAGGTTGCAAAGTCTGGTATGAATCTGCGATAGTATAAGATCAGACACAAAAAGGCTCGTATATGCCTCTTCCGTAGAGGTTTTGGCCAGAACCGTATGGCTTCAACTTTATTCAGTTGAGGCCGAACCAATCCACGACCTAGAACATACCCGAGGTACTTTACCTCTGTTTTACCAAGGTTGCACTTTGCCGGATTTACTGTCAGTCCCACCTGCCGAAGGGGTTTAAGGACTCTTTTGAGTTTTTCCACATGGGTATCCCAATCAGGGGTATATATGACAATGTCATCTAAGTATGCCGCTGCGTAGCCCCGGTGGGGTCACAGAAGTTTGTCCATTAATCGTTGGAAGGTGGCCGGGGCACCATGCAACCCAAATGGCATCACGTTATAGTGAAACAGTCTCTCCGGTGCACAGAATGCTGTCTTCTCCTTGGCAGACCTGGCTAGGGGTACCTGCCAGTAGCCTTTCGTGAGATCCAACGTGGACAAAAATCGGGCTTTGCCCAAGTTATCCACCCACTCATCAATCTGGGGAAGTGGGTAAGCATCCCATTGGGATATGGCATTCAGTTTCCTGAAATCGCTGCAAAACCGTGTGCTCCCATCAGGCTTCGGTATGAGGACGATGGGACTGCCCCAATCACTGGATGACTCCTCAATTATTCCAGCTTGCAGCATCTTCTGTACTTTATTTATTTATTTTTTTTTTTTATTGAGTTTTAGAATACATACAAAAACAAATTAAGACATAACATACAAAAACAATACATACCTTAATAGATAGTTAATACAATAAATACACAATCATCTATTTGATCCTCAGTGTGGGAGCATTGTCAAACCGTTCAATATCTTGACACAGGGTACTTGTTTACCAAAAAATAAATTTAAAAAAGAAACTCAACTGACTCTTGGATCCAATAGATCTGTTAGTAAGGGAGAGGAGCAAAAAATTAGTAAAACTCCCTGGCCAGATTTTTTTTTATTTTTTTTTTACTTGTTCTTTTGAGCTAGACACAGTGATATTGAAATAAATAATATGGGGTCGTCTTACATAAAGAGGAAGAGGCTTTAAAATCGTTATAGAGACTCCATGTAACAGTCCCATTTCAACCAACTAAAATGACGGGCATAACGCTCCAATAAGATGCCATACCGATTATTCATCAACTGTCTATTTATATGAACATGTTTACACAGTTCACTAATTGTTGGAATCGTGGGTTGCTTCTAGTATTTTACTATAAGGTACTTAGCCACCAAAAGAATGTGGCATGTCAAATATCTCTCTATAGGAGGTAGTTTCTCTAAATTCATGTGAAGAATGGCTACTTGGGGAGACCATATAATGTGTTTATCAAGCAACTTGGATATTAATTGGGAAATATCTAGCCACCACTTCTGTATTTTAATGCATTCCCACCGATATGGTAATTGGTCCCTCGTGAGCCACATAGTTTCCAACAACGATCTGACTCTTCTAAGTTGATTTTCCCCATTTTAACTGGTGTTAAATGCCATCTGTGAATAATTTTAAAATACAGCTCTGTGTATGATACATTAACAGAGGATTTTTTTTTGGTTTTAAGAATTTCCCTCCAGCTTGTTTCTTCTAAGCTGATCCCTAGATCCATTTCCCAGCCTTTAACCCCTGGGCTTTTAATAAAGGGGGTGAGGTCATCAATGATTCTACTGCACTTAGAGATGATATGTGACATTTCTCCTTTTAGAATGAGTTCTTCTCATTTAGTTGGGATATTCATCCCTGCAAATATATAACCTCTCTCCGACAAGTTTTGCTTAAGACTTTCGTAGTTTAACCAATTTAGTTTTTTTGGCTCCAGTTTCTGCTGTAATACATGTATAGTAAGGAGATTACCTTTATTGTATAAATGAGAGATACTTCTTAGGCCTTGGTCAAATAACATCTTTATTATAGGACATTGCACCTTGGGTTTTAAGAGTTCTAAAGGAGCCACAATTGAAGGTATATTTAATAATTGCATCTTCTTTCTAGAATTATACCAAAGTTTTAAAATAGCATGTACATTTTTTGGAAGATTGCTGGCCATAGTTTTATTATATGCAGGAAACCAGAACAATATTTGAATGGGGAAGTCCTTCACTAGTGCTTCTTCCAACATTAACCATCTTGGCTTATCTTTGGTAATGTTCCAGCATATGAGTTGGGCGATGATTATCTTAAGATGAATTTCTTTTAAACATGGTGCATTTAAGCCTCCATTAATACATTTTTTGTAAGTTATACTTTTCCCGATCGTCAGTTTTCTTGCTACATACAGAAATTTATCTAATTGGTCCTGAATACACTTCAAGTAGTTGTTGGCTAAAACATCAGGTATGGATCTCATACAATATGTGATTTTAGGGAGTATATTCATAATAATTGAAGCTATTCTAGCTGACCAAGATAGGTTAAAATAGCTCCAATCAATTAATGTAGGTCTAATTCGATTCTTCACCTCATTAATGTTGTCTTTGAGGATTTTATCCACCCGGAAAGAAAATCTTATACCTAAATGAACTATATATTTAGAGTCCCAATTAAAGCTAAAAACTTCCCTTAATTTATTTTTAATTTCAGGTGTTAAGCATTTTATTAAGGTATCTGATTTTGAGTGGTTAATTTTGAAAAAGTATAGCCTGCCAAACCCCCTTTGACTATTTCTTTGAGTTTATAGCAGGCATGTACCGGATTTGTTAAGGTGACTATGATATCGTCTGCAAATGCCATGTATTTGAACTCTTCTTTGCCTATACAGACCCCTTTAATATCCTTGCACTGTCGTATGTGTATTGCCAGTGGTTCCATGAAAAGTATAAATAAAAGCGGTATAGAGGACACCCCTGACGGGTACCATTCCCAATTTTGAATTGTTTTGATTCAAATTCCGGATTCACAACTCGTGAAAAGGAATTTCTATAAAGAGCTTTAACAGACTTGGAAGCAAATTCACCCAGACCAAATCTCATCAATACACATTGTAAAAATTCCCAGTTAACTCTATCAAAGGCTTTTTCGGCATCTAGTGATAGTATCATTACCGGTATATCTTTTTCTTTGACATAAGATAATATATTCAAAAGTCTTCTTGAGTTATCTGATGTCTGGCGTCCTGGGATAAACCCTGTTTGATCCGGATGGATCATATTGACAATGATATTCTTTAGCCTGTTTGCTAGAATTTTTGAGTATAATTTGACATCTATGTTTATTAAAGAGATTGGTCTGTAGCTACTGCACTCCTCAGGATTCTTCCCTTCCTTTAGAATGTTTATAATTTTTGTCTCTGTCATTTCTAACGGATGTGACCTGATTGTTTAATTTAGTTAAATAAGCTATGTAAAACAGGTTTAAGCTCAGACTGTAATACCTTGTAGAACAGATGGTCAAAACCATCTAGACCTGGGGCTTTGTTTGTTTTATCAGAATTTATTACTTTAATAATTTCATTACCCGATATTTCCCTGTTTAGATCTATGGATTCTTGGTCAGAAATCCTAGGGAACCGGATCTTATCTAGGAAGGTATCAATATCTGCCCTGTCTGGTTTTACAAAGTTCTCATCCTTATCTAAGTTGTATAGTTTCTCGTAGAACTCCTGAAAGAGCTCACCGATTTTATCCGGATTCATATGAACTTTTTTCTCATTATCTAATAAGTGTAAGATCCCATTATGATTTCGTTGTTTCTTCAGTCTGTTCGCGAGAATTTTACCAGTTTTATTACCATGTAGAAATTTTGATTGTTGTAGTCTCCAGAGAAGGTTATCTGCCTGAGATTGTAGAATATGATTTATTTGATTATTTAGTGCATTTATTTTATGACTTAAATCTGTATTTGGGCTCTTTTTGTTGAGCTGATGCAATTTTTCTAGTTCAATATATAGAGTTTTTAGAGGTTTTCCCCTTTGCTTGTTTATGTCTGCCATCCTTGAAATTAAGGTGCCCCTGATATAGGCTTTATAGGAACACCACAGTATCTTACTGGAGGTCACTGAGTCTTTATTAAGCTCAAAAAAATTCAAGGTATCCTTTTTCACTGCGTTAAGATTATCTATATTTTTGAATAGTATTGGATTGATTTTCCATCTTTTTATTACTTTTAAATCCAGTGAATCCTCCAGATTAATACTGTTCATGCTGTGGTCTGACCAGGGTGTTAAAATGATATCTGACTTCCCTATCATTTTTAAGGTGTTTACATCAGAGAATATGTAGTCTATGCTGGATAAAGATTTAAATTGATTTGAGAAAAAAGTATAATCTTTGCTACTGGGGTGGAGGACTCTCCAGATGTCATACAATTCATAATCATTTACAATTTTGGAAAAGTCTAGGGCAGTTTTTAATTCTTTGGCTTCTGATTTTATCTTATAAGTCCTCTGTTTATCCATATGGGAGTCCCTAATCATGTTGAAGTCACCACATAGAATAAGCCGCCCTCTCTTCAATTTATGTAGATCTTTCAGAAACGTTTTTAAGTAACTGATCTGATTTTATTAGGCAAGTATACATTTGCAAGAGTTAGTAAACAGTTATTCACATACCCTGACCATTATATATCTTCCTAGAGGATCTATTTTTGAGAATAGTTCCGAAACTTTTAATCTTTTATTAAACAATATAGAAACTCCCTTAGATTTACTTTTGAAGATTGAGTGTATATTAAAAGGGTATTGTCTATCAGCCAGATACTTAATTGAATCCTTCTTCAGGTGGGTCTCCTGAAGGCACAATATATCTGCTTTGATTTTGACATAATTTAAAAAAGCAATTTTCCTTTTGGTCGGTGAGTTTAGTCCATTAACATTGTGTGAAATTATTTTTATTCCTTTGGTCATTAACTAAACTTATGAATTCGAATATCTTATTTGGTAATTCCCAACTTCTATATATATCCCACACATCAATCAAACTTTCAGCATACATCCCGCACCCTTGATGGGTATAGAGGGGCCTGTGGAACATATACTTGCTCTTACAGGCCCTCATAAATACCCTCCAGGGATAGGTACAAACAAAGCACATAACACTAAGGTTTACAAATCAACTACCTGATGGTAGAAAATGGCCGGACAAGATCCCCATAACGAAATAGGGAAAATAGCGGGGATATGGAGGCCCTCTGATTTACTCTGGGGTGTTTTACAGAATTTTACCGATATTAGATTAAGAATATTCTTTGACTTGCCTGGTCTAAATAGCTCTACCACTGAGCCTATACAATTCTAAAGGGGGAGGAATAAAACTGATTAAACCATCCAAACAATTCCATTTCGTGATTCCTGTGATTCTTAATTCAAAAAAAAAAAAAAAAAGAAGAAAAGAAAAATAGAAAAAAGGAAGAAGAAAAACAAAAAGGAAATCTTATAGTGAAACAGTCCCTCCGGTGTACAGAATGCTGTCTTCTCCTTGGCAGACCTGGCTAGGGGTACCTGCCAGTAGTCTTTCGTGAGATCCAACATGGACAAAAATCGGGCTTTGCCCAAGTTATCCACCCACTCATCAAACCGGGGAAGTGGGGAAGTATCCCATTGGGATATGGCATTCAGTTTCCTGAAATCGCTGCAAAACTGTGTGCTCCCATCAGGCTTGGGTATGAGGACGATGGGACTGCACCAATCACTGGATGACTCCTCAATTATTCCAGCTTGCAGAATCTTCTGTACTTAATTTCTTATTTCTTTCCTTTTTGCTTCTGGGATCCAATATGGTTTAACCCTTACTTTAACGCCTGGTGTGGAATGATATCATGACAAACCACTGTGGTCCTCCCTAGATATACTGAAAAACGTCCTGATGAGGGGTAATCATCTGTAACACTTCTGCCTTCTGTAGAGGAGACAATTCGGTGGAGATTGGTATGTCTGCAACAGGTTCCTCCAACTCAGAAATCGGGGAGGCAAAACTTACTTCGACTTCTCTCTCTCTCCAGGCCTTTAATAAATTTATATGGTAAATCTGCTCAGTTTTCCCGGCAATCTGGTTGTTTGATTTTATAATTTACATCTCCAATGGCTTCTATGACCTCATAAGGACCCTGCCATCGGGCCAGTAGCTTACTCTCAGCAGTAGGGACTAACACCATTACCAGATCTCCGGTCTGAAACTTCCGAACTTGAGCGATGCGGTCATAATATGTATTCTGTTGAGCCTGGGCCCGTTCCATGTTTTCCCTGACTAAGGGTATGACTTGGGCCATTCTTTCTTTTAGGCTTTGGACATATTCAATAATATTCTGCCCAGGCACTCTTTGCTCTTCCCATTCTTCTTTGACTGTGTCTAGGAGACCCCTAGGATGGCGTCCATACAGAAGCTGGAAGGGTGAAAACCTGGTGGAGGCCTGAGGTACTTCTCGTATGGCAAACAGAAGGCAGGGGAGCAGCAGATCCCAATTTTTCCCATCGCGGTCAACAACCTTCCGTATCATACTTTTTAGGGTGCGGTTGAATCTTTCGACCAGTCCGTCTGTTTGGGGATGATAGACCGAGGTCCGCAGGGTTCGGATATGCAGCAGTCTGCACAATTCAGACATGAGTTTGGAGACAAAGGGAGTGCCTTGGTCAGTGAGTATCTCTTCCGGAAATGCCTACTCTAGAGAACAAGAGAAAGAGTTCTTTGGCCACGCTCTTCGAGCTTGCCGTGCGT
Organism: Discoglossus pictus; assembly: GCA_027410445.1. Classification (NCBI taxonomy): domain Eukaryota; kingdom Metazoa; phylum Chordata; class Amphibia; order Anura; family Alytidae; genus Discoglossus; species Discoglossus pictus. The sequence goes on along the minus strand of CM050165.1, from coordinate 126,796,673 downwards.
AATGGGAAAGCTTTGGGGTACATGGTCGCATAATCTAAAATTACCAGGATGTACTGATGACCCCTGGAGGTTTTCTCAAGTGGCCCTACTAGGTCCATGGCAATTCTTTGGAAGGGTTCATCTATGATGGGTAGTGGTACCAGAGGAGCCCTCAGGCTGGGTTTTGGGCTTGTCAGTTGGCAGTCAGGACACGAAAAGCAATATCTTCTTACTTCCTCGTATATCCCGGGCCAATAAAATCTTTTTAAGATACGTGCCATGATTTTGTCGACGCCTAGGTGACCCCCCAGGAGTTGGCTGTGAGCCAAGTCCATGATTTTCCTTCGGAAATTCTGGGGTGTTAGCAACTGCTCCACTACCTCCTCAGCAGTCTTTATAACTCGGTATAGGAGGTCATTTCAGATTATTAAGTATGGACTTGTGGGATGTTCTCTTCCTGGTACCCGGATACCATTTACCTCTGCGGCCTCTTCCCGTATTCTCATTAACAGGGGGTCATTTGCTTGGCTTCGGCCAAAATTTTCTGTATTCCCTATTCAGGGAATCTCCTCTACTGCTGGGTTTTCACCCCCGGGGAGGCTTGTGTCACTTGCTGTAATTTCTCTTTCAGTCCCTTCATTGGGTCTGTCCTGAGAGGCTGCTAGGACTTCCCCTTCGATCTGTTTGTTTTTATACGCTGCTCCTAATCTTTTCTGTTTTCTTCTTTCTTTTCTCGATTTCGTATTTTTTTGTCGGGAAGAGAACAGATCAGGATCATCAAATGGGAATATTTCTCCAAGCTCTCCTGCGGAGCTGACCTGTATATTCTGGCTGTTCACCTTAATCTGATGGGGTTTCATCTGGAGCAGACCGTCAAAGTGAGGGAAGTCTCGTCCCAAGACCACTGGATATGGGAGTCTAGGAACCACGGGGCCTGTCATGTTTGCTCTGATCCCTTGTACCTCTATGTGAAACGTCTGGGTGGGATAAATCATGACTGTGCCATGTACACAGGTGATGCCCATTTTCTTCCCCGTTCTTGTGCTGAAGGAGACCCCGCTTCTTCCGGATATTAAAGTGACTGCACTCCCAGAGTCTATTAGGCCTCCCGTTGAGTAGGACTTCCATTGCAAAATGGTGTACTGGCTCTGTTAGGCCTACAAGTGTTATAAGGTCACATCGAGGCTGTTTGAGTCTGAGCTCACATTGCATGGGTACCTCAGGATTTGGGCATTTTGCGGCTATATGACCAGGCTCTCCGCAATGAAAGCACTTGAACCTGCTTCCAAATGTTCTTTGTCTTTCTATTGGGCTGTATGAGGGTCTTTCTTCTCCTCTCGTCCCTCTGGGTTCCCTTTTATCGAGCCATTGGACATCGTGTGGGGGTCCCCTGAAAGCGACAGTGTCTCTCTCAGCAGGCTTCCTTCTCTCAGATCGGATCCTTCTCTCTTCTGGAGGTACATCCAGCGTAGGATTCTCAGATACTTCTCTACAGGCCTGATATCGTTCTGCCCAATCAATCATTACCTCCATGGTGGTAGGGCCCCCTTGACCAACCCAATCTCTCATCTCTTTGGGTAAGGCCCTCCAATAGCGATCCAGGACTAGGGTTTCCACTATTTGTGCAGGGGACTTCAATTCAGGGCATAACCATTTCCTGGTGATATGGAGGAGATTATATAGTTGTTGCCTGGCTGGTTGCTGGCGGCAATATCTCCACTGATGATATCTTTGGGCCCTCACTGCAGGGTTCACTCCCTCACGGGCTAGGATCTCCCTCCTAAGTACTGTATAGTCGGAGGCCTGGTCAGCTGTAAGATCATGATAGGCCTGCTGGGCGGTACAAATGAGGAATGGAGCAAGAATTTCGGCCCACTGGGCTTGAGGCCAAGCCTCATGCATTGCAATTCTCTCAAATGACAATAAATAAGTCTCTATGTCATTCTCTGGACTCAACTTGGGTAATTGGTGGCTGGCTCTAACTCCTGCATCAGGTTTTGGACCCACGGAAAGTTTTTCAAGAACGGCCTGGGTTTGGTTCACTTGAATGGCCAACAGCCTGTTAGTCTCTTGTTGAGCCACCGCTCCCATCATTAATGTCTTCATCAGATCCTCCATGTTGAAGGCGGGGCAGTCCTTAAAACCAAGACAGAATAAGTAATCCCACTTCTGACACCAGTGTGACCAGGATTGCCGTGTAGGGCTGTCCATTCTTGAGTTAGAAACGGATACCTTCTGGTGAGGCAGCAAACATGTTTATTATGAAATAACAAAACAAACAGGAGCATAAATAACGAAAATAAACATCTACATATACGGACTGACTGTGACACAGGAACGCCCTGACTATACCTGTGCAGCTTACTTGCAACAGGGACAAAAAGACTACACCCCGGTGTCTTCAGGACGGAGCTACCACTCCGTTGTACTCGGGAAGGAGTAATTTTGTAGGAATAGCGCCACCTAGTGGCAAGGACAAAGACAGTCTTTTAATAATTATAATTTGTCACCTTGTGGCCAGGTTACAAATAGTCTCTGGTGATTGAAAGATTGCCACCTTGTGGCCAGGTCACAAATAGTCTCTGGTTATTGAAAGATTGCCACCTTGT